>OX101752.1:200281195-200382039 GCA_944452675.1 Tachina lurida | reverse complement strand
ATACATACATACATACATACATACATACATACATACACATTAGGTTATATTCTTAATTAACTTACTCACCAAGTATTGAACCGGCAAACTTCTACCTGAGAGACAAGCACTCTAACCAATATGCTAACAAGCAGCCTGAATAACCATTGAAATTATTGTGCAAACATTCATATACAAAAATGAAAAGGATCATGAAAAGAATTGTCGGTATGTCTAACAAGAAATAACAAGACACCTCATAAAATCAAGAAGATTTCCTTATTTAAAAAATCAATAAGATGCTTTATACATAATCATATAGGAACCTACTAAAATCAAGAAGAAACCCTTATTGAAAAAATCAATATGGCAACCTAATAAAATCAAGAAGAAAACCTTTTAAAAAAATTAATAAGGCAACCTAATAAAATCAATAAGAAATTCCTATAGTTTACAATTTATAAGAAAACCTAATAAAATCAAGAAGTTTTTCTCTATGTATTGTTTTTTGGTGCCAAAAATAACGGAAATTGAGTAAAAAAGTTGTGAATAATAAGATTTCTTCCTGATTTAATGTGGTTTTCTCCTTGATGAAATTAATAAGATTTACCACATAAGAACAATAAGGAATCTCTAGGAAAAAATTTTTGCTTCTTTCTGCTGGGATAGCCCTAAGCCTGAAAACGTTTCATAGAGAATATCTTATTGATTCTATGAGGCCGTTTTTTTGTCTGTGTAAAAATAAAGATAGAAAGAATGTATTTTGATATCATAAAAAATTTGGTTTTTAGCAAAGTCGTACTAACATAAATGATCCATGAAAAACTGAAAAAAAACTAATTGAGACTAAACTCATGAGATTTGAAAACGTTTTTATTTTTTCTGTTTTAAGCATTTTTTTTTTTTTTTGTATAATTTTAATTAATAAAAAATTTGGTTTTTCTGTGCAAATTAATTAATTTTACAGCCCCAGTCTCTTGATTCTCTAAAGAGATTGAGAGAGAAACCTTAATGAAAAATAAAATAAATCGTTTTAACATTTTGTTTAAATTTTCATTAAGCACACTTTTTTCTTGTAATTTTCTGGTTTAATTTTTTAATCAAATCAACATTTCCCAACCTACACATAGAAAAAAAAAATAAAGTGGTAAATGAGTTTTTCGAGCAAGGCAATAAGAAGAAGAACAGAAAAAGCCCCTTTGAGCTTCAAATAACTCCACAAATAAAATTCATTAGAAAAAGCTGCAAGTAAATCGAAAAGATTTACTTGTACTAAAAACAACAATAAACAAGTATGTAATTCAATATAAATTAAACAGCTTAACAAACATGAAAAAGAAGAGAAAAAAATGCTAGAGACTAAAAAGGAAATTAAAATAAATATATGTTTATATTTTCAACATGTAAACTAACATTAATCTGTCACATAAACATCCTTGAACAGGAATTAAAACTAAAAAAAATACATTAATTTCTCTTTGTTTATATTTTCTTTTAAAATTTTCCAATATTTTTAATGAAAAAAGTTTAATCCTTTTTGTAATTTTTTTATTTTCATACTGAGCATGAAATCCTCTGCTTAATCCAATAAAACGAAAGTAAGTGTCAAATGTTGCCTTTTGCTGCTCTTTATCTCTATTGTTTTATATATTTTTTTCATTAGCTATACAAATAGTAATAAAAAAAAATTTAGCAGGTGGCCAGTTATCGGGTTTAGTGGTATGAGCCATAATAATAAGATTTTGTTAGTTTAAACAATCAATGGAATTAAAATGAGTTTTCTTTGATAAAAATTCTTTTTAGAATTTTTTTTCAAAGGGAAGTTTGCTTATACACAAAAGTAAAAGAAATAAATAACTAATAGAAATTATAGATCATACATTCTTCAAATAAGATATTTATTAACTGAACACGTGAATTATTACTTGTACAGTAAGTTATCTTGAATTCGCCTATAAGCACACCATAATGCAGTGTTGCAAATGTAGCGCTTTTCGCGCCAGATTCAGCGCGTTTTAACTAAGCCGTTGGTGTACAGAACCCTATATATATCGCGTGTAGGGGAAAGGCACTTTTCAATTAGAAATAGTTGGCAATTCTGTAATTTAGTGCGTTTTAGTGCATTTACAGAAGGAGAGTTCATACCTTATTGACAACGCTGCGCAAAATTAACGAAAACGGCTCATAGTGCACCATGTTATATTCATTAAAGTTTGCAGCTCACGTTTTAATTTTGTGTGTGAGGGAGAGAAAGTAATATGTACCTTTTGTATACCTCACTTTTCTTTCTCAGTATAAAATCAAAATTTAATAAAAAAAAACGACTGACTCATATAAAATCTGTCTACATTTAACTATGGTTTTTACAAAAACAAAACAAAAAATATGGCAGAGATGGGAACGTTGATGTAATAGTAAATAGTGTTGATAAATTGATATGACTTTCAAAAACTATGCTTATTTATACTCTATTTTAAGTTAACTTTATCCATATTTTACAGCATTAAATAAAATTTTTTAAGTATTAAAAAACTCTTTAATGCCTCAACTCAAAAATCCAATTAACAATATTGCTCGTTAAATCACTTATATTGCAATATTAGGAAACCATTTTATTCCAACATAATTTTTTCGTTTTTGTTCAGCAGAAAGGAAAAGATTTGAGAAAATTAAATTCATAATGTCCTTTAACTAATTTTTTAATTGTGAATGTTATTTATCAATACATTTAGTGTTATTTTCATTTAATAAAAATAACCCAGTTTAAAAAAATTTAAAGAATATATGAAACTGTTGAGAAAAGATTAATTTAAAATTTTAAACACTTATAATATTTTCTATATCAAAAAAGTTTCAACTTCTAAGCCGTGGAGCAATTTTGTTTGTCATTTTTAATACTAAATTCTTTCTAGTTAAAATATTAATTGTGTTTAACTAATAAAGTAAAAAAATCCCTTCTTGTTAATATACATCCAGCCCTGAATTAATCATTTTAATTTTGCTGATTTTATACGAAATATTATTTTTAATATTTTATTTCATATCATTTCATTTCATTTCATTTCATTTCATTTTATTTCATTGAATTTCATTTAATTGAATTTGATTTAATTTTATCTTATTTTATTTTATTTTATTTTTGTTTATTTTTTTATTTTATTTTATTTCATTTCATTTCATTTCACTTCATTTCATTTCATTTCATTTTGTTTTATTTTATTTTATTTTATTTTGTTTTATTTTATTTTATTTGATTTTATTTTATTTTATTTTATTTTATTTTATTTAATTTTATTTTGTTTTATTTTATTTTATTTTATTTTATTTTATTTTATTTTATTTTATTTTATTTTATTTAAATTTAATTTTATTTAATTTTATTTTGTTTTATTTTATTTTTTTTATTTTATTTTATTTTATTTTATTTTATTTTATTTAATTTTAATTTTATTTTATTTTAATTTATTTTAATTTATTTAATTTTTTTTCTTTTATTTTTTTTTATTTTATTTTATTTTATTTTATTTAAATTTAATTTAATTTTATTTCATTTTATTTTATTTTATTTTATTTTATTTTATTTTATTATATTTTATTTTATTTTATTCTATTTTATTTTATTTTAATTTATTTTAATTTATTTTATTTTTTTTTCTTTTATTTTATTTTATTTTATTTTACTTTATTTTTTATTTTATTTTATTTTATTTTATTTTATTTTATTTTATTTTATTTTAATTTATTTTATTTTTTTCTTTTATTTTATTCTATTTTATTTTTTTTTAATTTATTTTTATTTTATTTTATTTTAAATTATTTTATTTTGTTTTTTTTTTGTTTTATTTTATTTTATTTTGTTTATTTTATTTTATTTTATTTTATTTTATTTTATATTAAGGAAAAAATTGTTTTAGTTAGTTACTTTTGTGTACCAAAAAATCAATTTTCCAGCCCTGATTTACTATTTAGGGCCAACTCGAACACAAGAGTCCAAGACCGAAGTCTCTATTCTTTCTAAGGGCTTAGGAAAATTGATTTCACATACAGACATACAGACAGATGGTCACTGATTATTTGACTACAGCGAAAGAATTTTGCTTCATAAGTCCAATGAAACAATTTCATAAAAATTTTTTCACAAATCTAATGATAATTTCAGAAATCCAATGAAAATTTCATGAATATTGTGAAAGTATTTCATCGGAATGATTCGTTGGTATTTTGGTTTGGTAAGAATATTTTATTAGATTTATGACAACAATATTTTCTAATTATTAAGAAATCCCTTTATATTTAAGTTATTTCATTCTTTTCATGCAATTATTTTATTATTTCGATGAAGTTATAGCACTGCATTAATTACACTGTTAAATAAATTTGATGAAGTTTTCAATAAAATAATTTTGACGAAACTGGTTTCATTAATCGAACGAAGCGTGCGTGATGTTGGTTGAATTTTAATGAATTTTTCATTAGATTAATGTCGAAATTTATAGCATTTATGCCGAAAATTCTTTCTTTAATTTATTTGATTAAACTTTTAATCGAAACTGTTATTTGAAGTTTACTGTGCTTTCTGTGCAGATTCAATGTGAATTTTACAAACTCTAGTCTTTGCTTGTCTTGGTTCATATATATATTTTGTAAATAAGATGTTGCAGAATAATGTAAGTTATTTATATTTCAAATATATTAGCTTTGCTAGGTTTGCAAGGGGAGGCTGAATTCACTCTACTATTTAGCTATTTATAAATAAAATTTACTGCTATTTTTCATACTTTTTAAACTGGCTTATAGTTATAACTTATAAGGTTTTTTATAGGTAACCTTCCCCTGCTGTACGATGACCATTTCCTTATTTTCTATTTTATTTATTTTCTTATATTTAACGATTGATGGTTAGTTTTTTTCAAAAGCTTACTTTATTGCAGTTGAATATAAAAAAATATAAAATACTAGAGAGTAGAACAAACAAACAAAAAAAAAAAGGAAATAAAAATCAATGATTTTATACATTCAACTAAATCCTTTTTATGTAGTTTTAATTCTACAAATCGTCATGACTGTTTATTTTTATTTGCTTTTCTATGGTGTTCTTTTATTTTTTGCATTTGTTGATTTTCTTAATACTTATTCCCTTTTTTTCACCAACATTTTGGCTCACTAATTTCAAATAAATGAACCGAGTGTACTTTTAGTTGTTATAAATTGGATTTTAATGAAATTCAATGCTAGAGACAACTACTTTGGTTTAAATATTCGTTTGTGTTATTTTGCTGCATAAGTACGAGTATATGCCATTCGGTGGTTTGTTAATATTTCTTAATATGTCAAAAGTTTGTACGAAATGTGAAATATGCTTGAGGACTGGCTGCTGGACTAATGCGTTGCAGTCTATGGACGCTCAATTGCACTATAACTTTCTAATGCAGTTTTCGAAGAACAGCAGCTGCTGCTCACTGATTATAAAAACGAAATAAAATGCACTATTTCATTGAATAATTAAATTTGATTGGTTTCTAAAATTAAATGCTAAGGGCAATACTCATATTTGCACATATACAGAAAAAAAATTATAAGTACATTTAACAAAGTTTGACTATTGAAATTTAACCAATCAGCGAAATTAATGAAACCGAACATTGTGCAGCAGTTATAAACAAATTAATACAATTTCTGGTAAGAACTGACTCAAAAAAAAAACAAGAGAGTTGTCTTAGGACACCCGATTATAGCTATGCTGCTTAGCTATATAAAACAAACTTAATGTGTTAAATAACAATGCCATAAAAAATATGTTATGTGATGATGTCAAATTTTTCGCAAATATTTCAAGACGTTTCCATTTATTTCCCATTATTTTCCTTTCTAGGGGCGCACAATTAAATTAATGTATTGTTAGTGGCCTTTGGCTAACAGCCGATCGGTTGTGTTTTCTAGCTTGTGCTCATGTGCAAAAACAACAAAACAATAAATTGAGCTATCGTTCTCATGGTTTTTGTTTCACTCACTTCATAAAACGAAACAAAACAAAATCAAACAATTTGTTTCGCTTATTTTCGTACTCTGCTTTTAAGTACAAACAAATCAAAATAAAACTGAATTTATAACTGTAATAGTATCGATTATTTTGATGACGAAAATCACTTTCTAACTCATGCGTAGCGCCATAAATAGCATAGCTATAAATATAGGTAAATTTAATGAATTAATTGGCCAATAAAAAAAAATTAAAACAACTATTAGAAATTAGCATACATTGACGATTTCAATATAAATCCACTAAAAATGTTTCCATTCAATACAGAATTAATCTTTAATTAAAAATTTTCAGCAATTCGCTAGTGTTCCACAATACAAGGCAGTAATTATTTATAATTTAATATATTTTTAAACTTTTTCTTTCGTTAATTTAAAAATAAAACAAAACGAATTCTAACGTTTCTCTTTGTTTATTCTCGTACCCTGCTTAAAGTTTAACCCTGTTGGAAAGTCTGGCATCTCCAAAAATTAAACTTTATCCTGTGGTTTCTTTTTTTTTTGCAAGAACTTCTTCAACAGCATTTATGCAGTTTATTTTACCATTAATTTCTGTTTCCTTATATATATATATATATTATATATAATGCAATTTAGTGCTACTTTCAAGAGCTTTCCTTTTTTTTCTATTTGCTTTACCATATTGTTTTATATTCTATTCCATTTGCTTTGTAAGAGCTTCTTCACTATATTAATTTTCCATTTGTTTAGTAGTTCTGGCCAAGTGTATATTTACTTTTGGCTGTTAAGTATTTTATGGATTTGGTTTGAGTTGCTTTAGTTTGTTTGTTAATTTCACACCAGCAGCGCCTTATTGCAGTACTTGGTTACAATATTTGTTTCAAGTTTTTTTTTTCTTTTTCTCTTTACTTATGTATTTAACTGGGATTTATTGTTAAAAGATTAATTGTACTTTATTACCTTGCCTGTCTGTCGCACTTTCATTGCTTTTATTGGTGGTATGTGCTCATTAGCAGAAGCCACATAAAAAATAAATTCAACTTCTTATTAAAATTTATATTGTTTTCATGGAAATTGTAATGCAGGTAAGAGCTGTTTTATTCTAGCGAATTCAAAGCAAATATCGAAAGGCTTTGCCAACACTAAGCCATAAATAGATTCGGTAAAGTGCGACTTTGACTCGCACCTGATAGGTTCCGTACGGACATTACACATAGAATAATATGCAAACTTTAGGCTGAAGTAGAAATTTTTTAAAAAATTTTTACTATTAAGGAAACATTTTTTGTTTTTTAAATATTGGCCTTATTTCGTTTTATTTTAAAGTTGGGAATTTTTTTAGTTTTGGTGCTTTTTTTCGTTTTTTTAGCGATTTTTGCCATTTTGTTTTTGACTTAGGCGATTTTTCTAGTTTATTAGCTTTTTCAGTTCGATTTAAATTAGATTTGGGTTTTTTTTTAGTTTCGGAGCTTTTTTCGTTCTAACGAATTTATTTTTGTTTTAAATTTTTGGCGATTTTTTTTAATTTTTGTCAATAATTTTAGTTGCAACAATTAATTTTAAGCTTTCGCGCTTGTTTACTCCGCTTTTTGGCGTTTTTTAGTGTTGACAATTAATTTTAGTTTTGGCATTTTGATTTTCGCTTTGGGGGTTTTTCTAGTTTTGGCGCTTTTTACTTTTTTTTTAGCGATTTATGTTAGATTTGGAGTTTTTTTTTTAATTTCGGAGCTTTTTTTCGTTCCAACCATTTTTTTGTTTCTTTTCCAGCTTTAACAAACTTTCTTTTTCGATATTTTTAGTTACAACGATTAATTTTTATCTTTCGCGCTTTTATTTTTTGGCGATTTCTTTATTACATACGTTTTTTGTGGGTTCTAGCATTTCGTTTATCGCTTTGGAGATTTTTAGTTCTTGCGCTTTTTAGCAATTTATAATAGATTTGGAGGTTTTCTTAGTTTCGTAGCATTTTCTTCGTTCTAACGATTTTTTTTTTCTTTTTTTAGTTTTGGCGATTTTTTTAGTCGATAAACAAGCTTAGGCGCTTGTTTATTAGGACGTTTTTGTTTGAAAATATTTTTGAATCTTTGTTTTTGAATTATTTAAAACATTTTCTTCAAAACTGGTTGGTGTATGTGATAATGAAAAATAAAAAATAACTTTTTAACGATTTTTTTTAGATTTTTGGCCATTTTTTTTTGTTGACACATTTTTAGTTTCTGCGTTTTATTTTTCTCTTTGGAAATTTTTTTCGTTTTGGCGGTTTGTCTCAGTTTTGGAGTGTTTTTTTTTTGTTTAGGAGATCTATTTTGGTTTTGGTGATCTTTTTTGGTTTTGGCGATTTTTTTAAGTTATTTTTTGCCAATATTTTTACAAATGGTAATTTTTTTTCGTTGACATTTTAGAGATTTGTTTTATAAGTCGTGCTATTTTTTATTTAAGCGATTTTTTAATTTTTGGCGATATTTCGCTTCGAAATTTCCTTAATTTTGTAATTTTTTAGTTTTAGCGTTTTTGTTTAAATTTCAAGAGTTTTCAAGTTATAGTTGTTAAAATTACATTAACTGATAGAATACGCTTTAATTCAGATTTTTTTAATATCAGTGCTAGTTGGTGTAGTCTGGACTTGGGTCGAACTCATTCATGAGGTCGTTTTAGTTACAAAGCAATTATTAAACATATTTAAATAACATGGGTTTGATAATAGGCTTGTGTCAAAAACGACCTACTAAATGAGTTCGACGCGAGAGTAGTGTAGTCTGTATAAAAATACATTTCAAATGTCTATATATAGTCGTATACTGCGCTTCCGCAGAAAACAGCCTGTGGCAGAAAAAAGACAGATGGACATCGTAGCGAACGCAATATGATCCCTTTTCACCTTTAATTTACGGAAACCTAAAAAACAAAATCAACGGGGACTTTTAAAGAGTTCGATACAAGTCTAATCTTAGTTGGTGTAGCAATCGAACATGTTTTCTTCAGTTCATTCGTCATTGGACTTGGGTCGAACTCGTTCAACCCAATGATCAAACCCATTTAAATTAGATAGGTTTGATCATTGGTTTGTGGCAAAAATGTAGTAGTGAACGAGTTCGACCCAAGTCTATTCGTAATATATTAGTAGACCTGGGTCGAACTCGTTCACTAGTTCATTTTTGCCAAAAACTTAGGATGGAAGCCATTTAAATTGCATGGATTGGATCATAGGTTTGTGGCAAAAATGAACTAGTGAACGAGTTAGAGCCAAGTCTATCATATATTAAAACTTGGTCGAAGATTGTTTAAGCGGTAAGTTTAGACAAAAACCAATTATCATAGATTTGTGTCTAAGATAACCGACTGAACGAGCCAAATAAACAGGCAGCCAAATTAACTGGAATTACACTTGGGTTGAACTATTTCAGTTAGTAATTTTTGACACAAACGTTTGATCAAACCTTATAATTTAAATGGGGAATGCTGATCGGTTCATGACAAAAATTAACCAGTGAACGAGTTCGACCCAAAGTCTAGAAAATAGAATGATGCGACACACAAAATTTTTTTTCCAAATATTTCTCCCATCCAGAAGGCAATGAAAAAATAGCGAAAAAGGAAATGATCATAACACCAGAGTTTAAGCCGACGGGCCAGAAATTAACTGCGATAGTGGGTTTGGAATTGTCTCAAGTCATGTGGGCCTACAGCTATAATATCCTTTTTTTAAATATTTTTTTCTTTCAATGTAAACACCCACTTAGTGCTTATCGCTACAAGGACTATATCTCCACATAAATGTATCCCTTAGAAGATTACATAATTAAAAACTTGGCAATTTGAGTTAACTAACTAAAACCGGAAATGTCTGCCTTCACTGCTGAAATTCTCTGCAATATACTGGCAAAGATAAATACACATAAAATAAAACGTTTATTGAACAATAATGAAACAAGAGACATTAACCATGACTTGTAGTTTAAAGAAAAGTATAGAAATAAGCAAATAATATACTACAATAAGCAATAAAAATATAATAAAACAACTGAAACTGAAGAACAATACAAATGTTGTGAACAAAAGAAATTGAACTGCATAAAAACAGGCGTAAGAGAAATAAATGTACGAGACGGCACAGTAATGGCAACAAAAGGAATCTATTGTATGTTAAACATGTCTCTGATCTCTATGTATAAAGTCCACAAACAGTTATAAAATAAACTTGATAGCCCGTCTAAAAAAGGGCTGTTAACCTTATGACTTTTACTCCTTTATTTAAGCCGGTGTATTTTATACTTTTTGTCGTGCACATTTTACTGGTAATAAAAAAAGGACACCAAACAACGAAAACAAAAGAAAAAGGTTTTGCGCAAAGCCACTCAACAAAATAACACCTAGATAAATAATAGAAATGAAAAAAATAATAAAAATAAAATGAACTGAACTGAACGACTACAATCTATGATACTACATGTTTTATTGCACAATGGGAAACAGCTGGTCTTTTATAAGCAAACACAAGCATACACACACACATAAACCCACCTCTATTCTTTATGGATTTTATAGACATTATGTGAAAACATATACATACATATACTATTTATTTAAAAAATATAATAAAACTTTTTTTTTGCGGAGCATGTGTAAATTTTTATTAGCATTTTGTTGTATCAGCACAAACCAAAATAAAATTCATAAAAAATGGGTTAGCTACCTTTATCACCAGACGACATGAGGGACTTAATTTTATTTAATTTTTTTTTTGCACGAAATTATATTGTATACATTTTATATTATCATTTTTTTATCATTTCATTTTGATTTGCAAATGCTGAAAAGTGAGTATAATTTGTTCCCTCATGATGAACACTAACGGCTGCATAAGTAAAGAGGGTTTGTCATAGAGTTTTTTTTTAAGGAAGTGCAAAATTGTCAGTTTGTTTTTTGTTTTCCATAAAAATGCTTTCTCACAAAAAATCTGCACATATTTTAGGGAGTCAATGCAAATAGTTTTCAATACCCCTAAAAGTATGTTTAAGAAAATGGAAATACATGTTAATGATACTTTTATTGAGGGCCTGTTCCGCGATGTCGACAGCGTTCGAATTGTCGCACGCACACTTACATTTAAAACAAAAACAAATTTTGAAATTTTGTTGTTGTTTCCAATATAACTGTGCGACAAGCCGAACGTTGTCGGCATCGCGGGACAAGCTATTAGATAAAAAAAACAGTACATATTTATGTAAATATAACTGGATTGGAAAAGCTGGGGTAGAAACGTCACATCAGTGAACGTACAAATCGTCAGGTAAAAACACCATTTTCGGATTATGACATAAGTGAACGTACTGAAATCGCATTCAACTTATACGATTGACGTATCACTTAATTTGTTTTCCTACAATTGTCACGGATGTGATCATATCGATCGTATGGTGTTATGTAGACTTGGGTCGAACTCGTTCACTAGTTCATTTTTGCCACATACCAATGATCAAACCCATGTAATTTAAATGGGTTTGATCATTGGTTTGTGGCAAAAATGAACTAGTGAACGAGTTCGACCCAAGTCTAGTATGGATCGTATGGTGTTTTTTATAGAGTGACACTAGTCTAAGTCATAATCAAACAAGGAAATATATTTTTAATATCAATGAAATGGGCTTTATTGAAAAGAAAATTTTATGAAATTAATTATAAAATATGATTTCTGCCATATGGCCGCCACGGCTGGCGCGAAGAAGGCGCAATCTGGAACACCAATGTTCAACAACTTTTTGCAGCATTTGCGGCCATATTTTAGCGATAACTCTTCGAATAGACGTATACAAGTGACTTAACATAACCCCAAAGAAAATAATCCAAATGGGGTTAAATCATACGATATTGGTGGCCAATTAATTAGGCCATTACGTGAAATTATTTTTTCATCAAAACTTGCTTCGAATAAATCAATTATAGCGCCCGCTGTGTGGCATGTGGCTCCGTTCTGTTGAGACCAGATATCAGCAAGATTAATGCCATTTAATTGGGGTACGAAAAAATTTCGAATCATGTTCCTATAGCGTTCACCATTGACAGTAACATTCTGACCATCCGCCAGCTCATAAGGCGCACCAGACAGTAATTTTCTGTGAATTTAATGGTGTTTCAATAAAAGCTTGTGAATTCTTTTCACTCCAAATGCGACAATTCTGCTTATTTAAGTATCCATTCAACAAAAAATAGGCTTCATCGGAAAAGGGAAGAAGTGTACCGATGAGTTTGGCGAATAGAACAATTATTTTTATTAAAAACTTCAACAATTTACATGCGTTGCTCTGGTGTAAGTCGATTCATAATGACAACAACAACTATCAGCTGTTAAATGGGTGCTCAAATAAAGCAGTGATGCCAACTCAAAGTTGTGACACTCCAAAAAAAACCACCCATTATATATATACATGTATCGGCGTTGTAGAACTTTACGTTTGGGACTGTCAACTACACCCTTCCTTTCAGTCCTTTTAGCACATGGTTATGTATTTGTTCTATTCACAAGCTCAGCCAATATCGTTTATAGTTGAAAGGAAAAAAAACGATATTTCTTTATGCGCTTGTGTATCGTTGTATTATTTTTTTTTTTTGAATTTCAGATATTGAAGTTGACATTCATTTGACAGCATAAAATTGAGCCAGGTATGGGAGTTTGATGCAAAATAGTTATAAGTTTTTCATTTAAGAAGACTTTATTTTCTGGTGTAAGTTATCATATATTTAAAGGGCCTTGGACACGAGCAAAATGATTGCAGTCAAGTTCAAGCTGTTCTTTACTGGATTACCAACTTAATGATTTTAACAAGGCGTGAGACTAAAATAATTGATTCTTGAGACTTACTTTCTTTTTTTATTTGGCAACTTGCTCACGTCTATTTGATCTAAAAAAATTATTCTCCTCATTTAGCAACTTGTACATAATTTTTTTAAATTTTAGGTAATGTGATTTGTAAGCGAGTAGTTAAATTTGGTAATCAGAAAAGTAAGTCATTATATGGCAAGTAGTTCTGATGGTAATGTATAATTTTTTGCTGGGAATGTTTACAAAAAAAAAACGAGAAAAGCAAAATAAAAAAGTTCTAACACTTCTTTTTCTTCACCAGTCAAATTTATATTTCTCCGCAACCGTTCATAATGGAAATATATTTATAATGAACATTTGTAGGGGCTTGATGAGTTAGCACAATACACACACTAGCAATTGACAGCAAGCATGCCGAAAATCAAAATTTTTGGATGTTCCATCAAGCATCGTTGGTGTCACACATACTAAAAAATGTTGGCTCTTACTATAAACAAGCTTGGCAAGCATTTTGAAAGTATCTAGGCCCTTTAAAAGATTTTTAAAAATTAGTATCACAGATAAAATATTCCCAGACCTGGCCTCACTACAACTATTTGGATACTATATCTGTATACACTTAGCTGAAATCACGGAACTACAATTTTTTTAATTTTATGGGAGATTAAACAAAAATATTCTAGTGGCTGAAGTTTTTTTATTTTAATTTTTAATACGGCTAATTGTTATGATAAAGTTTTTTGTGAAGTTTATATGGATCCATTAATAAACTTAAACTGCAATTTATAATTTATTTTGTTAGTTACGTGGCTATGCATTGCAACCGACTAAATATAAAATTATTTGTGTTTATTTGTTAGTAAATCATTATCTCTGGAAATATAAAACCTGTAGAGCAGAAATTTTCAACACAGGTTCGGATCAAAGCACGTCAAGTTTTTGTTTAGTTAATTAAAAAACGATTATAATAATGAGTGAATATACTCTTATTAAGATACTCTTTCACATTCTACACTCCCTTCTATGAGAAGGGTGAAGAGAAGGAGTAAAATGTTTCATTTTCTTTTTTTACCAAAGCAAAAGCAAAATCCATTAATTTGAAGGCCTTCCAGAATCTCTGGCGTACACACACCCTAAAGAAGGTGTACAGAGTCCTTCTAGAAGGCATTCTTATTCCTTCTAGTTCCCGCTGGGATTGAATTCAATAGTGACTAGTCATTTGATAGGTAGTGATGATGGATTTATTTATTGAATTACAGTTGTTCTACTCTACTTTGTATCTTAAGAGTGGAACATATAATGTACATATGCAAAAACTTTTAAGAAATCTAGTTTTTTTTTTTGTCTGTGAAAATTAAAGTTTATAAAAGTGTTAAAAAAAAGAAGTAAAATAATGAATAAAAGAAATTCACAAAGTTAAATTTAAATATATATTTCATTCAAAGTCTTAGATATTTGTAAAAATCAAGGTGCGTTGGACATCAAAGGTTGTGAAGAGGGCTGATACCACTTAAGTTATTTGGTGTTTTTTTTTATTTGTATTTTTAACCCCTGACCAAAAAAAGGGGTGTTATAAGTTTGTAGAGTGTGTCTGTGTGTCTGTCCATATCCACGTACAGACCAAACGGCTGCACCGATTTTGATTTATTTGAAAGGCGATTTGATTTTTGTTTGAAACATGACCTTATCGAGCGAGTTTTTAGCTGTGTTTGAAGAAAATCGGTCCAGCCGTTTAGAAGATATTACATCTTTTCTACATACATCGGGGGCTTTTTAAATTTTTAATTTTTGTTAATGTTTTTAATATATTATTTACTTGTGTAGTTTTATAATAAAAAAGCAACTAAAATAATATAAAAAAGTAAATTTGTTGTCAGTATATCAATAATGTATTACTACTCAATTGTGGGTAATATATTAGTCAATTATGATCAGTCCAGCTTGCCTAATATTAATGCTATCATTGATTAGTAGAAAGCAGTAGAGTGATCAGTACGAATATATTTTATATAGTCGACGAAATTCATTAGTTGGAAAGAGAGATGCAACATCACACGTACACAAAAGTTTTCATCACTTTTTTTAATTTTGCCCTCAATAATGTACCAGAAACTTTGTTCTACGCAATGATGAATATATCCTACATGACTACAGATCAAATGAGCGGTCAATTGACTGATACCATTTTTGTAGGGTAATAAGGAAAATAAATTAATTTCATATAGTCACATTTAATTTAAAATTTTCAGCCCTGGAACAGTATTTTTTCATTTTGCTGATTTTTTTTATCAAAGTATTTGGGATTAATTCTGACACATCAGTTTAATGATGAAACCATTAGCTTTTCCGGAAACTCGATTTCACGTAAAGGCGGATGGACTCAAGCAAATCTTTTATTCGAATACCCAATTTATAAGGAGCCAAAATATATGTTTTTTGGGGTCGCATATGAATATTGGAACAATTACGTACAGAACGATAAACCTATATGGGCATTTCCGCAGAAAAGTCCACCTATGTGTCATGTCACGTCACCATGCAATTTAGTTTGTTTTGCTGTTCGATTGCTTTCTAGTTTTAGGACCCAATTGCGTTCTTCACCAAAATGGAAAAAATTCTCTCTGCCAAAAAATGGACTTCAATGAAAAATCTGATAGAAAAAGATAAGAAGAAGTACGTGAAATATAAAATTAAATTTTAATGGGCGTGCCTCCGCCCGTTTTTTAAATGCAAGATTGTGTATTTTTCAAGGTTTAGGGTGTGTGTTATGTTTTATAAAAATCGGTAAAGTAGAAGCACGTAAAATAAAATATTAAATTTCGATGGGCGTGACTCCGCCCATTTCTTAAATATAAGATTTTGTCTATTTTAGAGCTCAATATGTGTGGTTAGTTTTCGTTAAAATCGGTTAAGTAGAACCGCGTAAAATATTTTAATAAATTTTAATGGGCGTAACTCCGCCCATTTTTTTACTTTCAAATTATGTAATTACAAGAACCAAAGGTGTGTTATAGGTTTCGCAGCAATCAAATAAGTAGTAGTATTATAAAATTATATTTTAAAAGATTGTGGGCGTGTCACCGCCCAATTTTCTTACAATGGGACCAATGGGAAACTATACCCATACTATACTATACGAATTGTTAAACTCCTTCTATTGTTGACGTCGGTTAAAAAAGATATATAAAATATTAGTTTTTCTTTGCAGAACCAGGTACGTCAGAAAGTAACGAAACGTGACAAAAGGTGGACTTTTCTGTGTAAATGCACGTATACCATTATCACTTTTGGTGTAGAGGACTATAGTGTACGAAATCTAGGCAATGGTCAATGCGACCATGTACTTTTCTAATACTTAATTAATATATAAGTGACAGCTGTACTCACGTCAATTTATACATTATAATTTTTTCAGACTAAAACTAAATTATTTTAAGCTTTACTAACTCAAACTCTCAAATGGGCACATTAAGTCACGTTAAGCTTCATCAATTTGATGATAAAATATAAATGTGATAATACATTAAATTTAATGCACTAAATTTCTTGGAATATGGAAGTACACGTTTATATCATACAACGGTATATTAGTTTTTATATGCACCTGTCATAGTTGTTAAATAGTAACAAGTGCATAAATTTCATGCCACATGTTGCATATTAAAATTACAAATGCAACACTTTGCGATTTTATATAAATTTACTTTACATGAAAAAAAGAGGGAAAATAACTAAATAAAAAAAAAATTCATAACATTAGAAAATGTTCAAAATAAAATTGCAAATAAAAGCGTAACGGTATAAAACTGACAACAACCCACTGGCATGTGTGCAAGCGAACTGTGCAAATGGATATGCAACAAAGAAAAAAAAAATGTGCATTAAATGTTGCTTGTCCTGTTACTGTATTTCACTATCATGTAAAAAAAGCTCCAAGGCAATACGGTATGCCAACAATCATCTACAATACGAGCTGAAATTATATTAAATGACACGTAACTTCAAAGTACTTCTTTTTTCATTCTTTCTTATTTTGTTATCTGCTGCTTCTAATAGATTTTCTACATTCTGCTTTAATTTTTGTATTTTTCGTTTGCTTTTATGATGTTTGATGACAGTTAGAAGAGTTGCCAGGCAGCTAGTGTTTTAGATTTTTTTTTTATTTGTTATAAAAATATAATATTTTTTTCTCAGACTATTTTATACTTTATTATTTAAGAATTTAAGTTTTGTTTTTTATTCTTGCGTAAGATTTAAATTACACTTGCAGCAAAAAAATTTTGAGCGGCAACTCCAGATTACAGTAATTGCATTTCCTCCACATCCATCTACTTTCTCCAGTGCTTTTGTAAGAGTATTACTTAGATTCATGGCACATGAGTTGTATAGCTATGCAGTATCTTCCCAGAAAATTAAAAGCAAAGCAAAAAAAAACTTTTAATGTCATTCAACATGTCATGTGACATGAGCCATGTTAATAGACCGTTTGCTTTTTTTTAGTTTCAGTTTTTTTTTTGCTCAGGCTCTTTGTGCAGAAGAAAGCACTGAAATCAAAAACTATTATTCATTCAGAAAAAAATATACACATATGCATGTACAAAAGTATTTGCTTTATTTGGACAATGACATTTTAGCGTAAGAATAATGTAGAAGAAAGTGGCAGAAGATGGAATGAGTCCTTAGCGTTTAACCCTGAATTAAAGCAATTTCGGATAATTTCCAAAGAATGTTTTTGAAATACTATACGGCCAAAACTATTGATCTTATGAAAACAATAACGACACATAAATATGGGGTAGCAGAATGATGGGCGAAGTAAAATAACCAATAAAATGACTGCTAAGCACAAATTTGAAAATTTAATATGCCTCATTGACACCAGAGGCGCTGCAACACTGCGTTATTAAAATAAAAACGTGCAAGAAACAGAGTTGTAAAATAATGAAGCTTTCCTGTATCTCTTCCTTCACCACCTGTCTTCTCTATCACTATCTCTGTCCTAAATAAGTTAACACTCAGTAATAGTAGTAGGCATTCATTGCTATGATGCAATTTCTGTTTAAGAAAAAAGTTTTATTTTCCAAATAGACTTACCTAAATTTTCCACTTGACAAGGCAGAACCAATGTGTCTCCCACTACAGCACGATATGTATGACCACGCGATAGAAAACGCGGCTGAGGCCCCGATAATGAACTTTGTGGGGAATTGCTTAACGGCCGAGTGTTGGTGGCTGAAATGACAAAAGAAAGAAACAAAAACACAATAGTGATCACATTAAGTTGTCTTTAAAAAAGTCTTATACTTAAAAAAAATTATATTTTATGAAAGGCAAAAATAAAACAATTTTTTATTTAAACACCTTAAATCGGTATACATAAAAATTAATCCAAGGCGAATTGTTACCAGCTGGTCTCGATTTGTAACTCTGCATATTCGTCTTGTATATTTGTTAGTGTAAAGTTTTCTGATGTTAGAAAATTTCTGAAGGTTTTGCTTTGATTTGACACAAGAGAAATTAACAGCTGATCATCAGCTTTTGAAGCGAGATCACCTAATATGAATTCGCCTTGAGTGAATCCCTATTTGTATTGCTGAACAGACTCCTCCTATTCGTTATTTTTGTTATGTATTGTGTGTTTCAAAAGTGGTAATTTCCAAAAGTTAAAAAAAAAATAATGAGTCTTAAGGATTACTTCAAAAACCAAATTTGTTAAACTCTATTGGAAATTGAGATTTATACAAGCAGGATTCATCCAGAAGCAAGAAAATTGGGTTCCACATGAATTTAAGCGGAGAGACGTTAAAAAAGGATTTTGCATACGCTAAATTGTTTTTCTTCTTTTCTGTTTTCCTTGAAAAAGAAGTAAGTTTAGTTTCGAATCATTATATATAATATACATATGTCTTATATTTATCTAAAAAAAATGTAGATACAAAAAAAATCCAAAATAAAATATTTGGATAAAATTTTCACTGAGAACATAGGACGTAGGGTTTTCACAGAGATTAAAAGCTTTTTATCTATTATTCACTTCGGGGTAGTAAGAAGCGATTCCTTAGCCCGAAATTCCCAAGCATCTCAAAACTTCCGGTCTTATACCAAATACTCTCTGTTAATGTCATTCAGGCTCCCGTCTGATGGCAGCTAATGTGAGAAGGCGTACAGTACTGAGTATCCAGAGTGCATGCTAACACCGACACGTCTCCGGAAATTATGTAACAATTAGTCACTGAAACTCAACTGTATTTAGCCGGGTTAGCGGAAGCTTTGTCCTAATCAGTCAATCTTCTTAAAGTCAAATGATTAGAGAAACGTTTCGAATCATTACTTGCAATAAAAATGTTCCATTTCGACACATTAAAGCACAAGCAATTGTGTTTGTAAGCCAACCAGTCGAATTAAAAGCCAAAGTTGAATGTCTATGACACCCAGGTGACGCTCTGTACTTAAGGGAACCAGTAGAGTGCCATGTATTATGAAATTTTGTAACTATGCAAATAAATTGCAGGAACCTGTACCAGATACAATGGATTCATTTGAAGCAAGAATCAGCTGGAAAACAATGCCTAGAATATGCTAAAAGATTCGATGAGTTGCATTAAAAAAATATAAATAAAAAAATTTTCGAATTCAAGGTTGGAAGCATTAATTTAAACAGTTATAGCCACAAGGATGCAATTAATTGTATAAATCTTTTAGATATTCATAATTGATATAATTAATTTTAATAATAATTTTGGTAGTTGAGGAAAGATATGAAACTTTTTTGTTAATGTGAATTTTGTGGTTTAAAACCATTTTCTGATTCTCTTCTGGGGTCTATAACGAGCTGATTCTATCACGTTTTTTTTAGTTTGAGATTATGACATTCGATATCGAATAATGTAATAATATGGTACGATATCCTATGCCATAATATCAAACTAAAAAAACGCATTCGAATCAGCTCGTTGTCGAAAATGACGATTAGACAGACCCCTGTTTTGATTAAAAAAAGCATTTCACACATAATTTTAGACATGAAGATTGTAAACTCCAATTGTTTAAATAAAATGTTATTTTGGCAAGGACACTTTAATTTTATTCAATAGATTTTATAACAGTCCTTAAAATTTCTTCCCTGCTAGTTTTGTCCTTTTTTAAAATAAAACATTTTAAGGAAATAACAATTCCTTTTGCTTTATTTTTCTCCTCATTTATTACACAGCTGCAAATGCCAAATATTTTTAACGTATCGATATTAATTTTGTTGCCATGACATTCAATTAGCATAAAAATGTCAAAAGAAAATAACTTTTTATATCAAGAATTTCATTAAAAAAAACATTTTGCGCCAGCAAAAGTTGTATAAAATTTGTATGAAAGAGCAACTGCGTGGAGGCCGTTCTAGTGAGTGGCTGTCAAGTGGATGGGAGAGTCTAAATATCTTTAAAATATTATAATTGAATAAATGTTTATACAATGAGGATGGATAATTTTTTTAAACATTGAAACAACAATCAAAACAACAATAATAGTAGTAATAATAATAATGGACTACAAAAGCTAATTTATAGTATATTATAGCAGTGGCAAAGAGGAAAAAGTACTTAAATCGAGTTAGGCTGATTTTGAGTTAATAGCACTGCTGTAAATTTGATAGTCAAAAGTACACCTGGGCAAAATCTCAATTATTTTATGTGATTTTTGAGGAAGCTAAAGGGCAATAACTTGCTGCTTATATTTTTAAGACTTATTATCCTATAAGGACTAACAGCTTATTTAAGCTAATATTTTGATATATTTCATATTGAATGTATCATTTATTTGGTGTAGAACGATGTTGGATTTAAAAAAATTTAAATTAACAAAGAATTTTTAAATTTAGCTGCAAAAGAAATAAATTTCTTAAAATTGACTTGAAGGCTTAAAAGTGCTCTCGTACAAGATAGTAAAATATGACTTAAGCACTTTTTCCTTATTGCCACAGATATATTTACATACATATTTCATAAATCCTTTCCTTTTTCTTACTTATTTTAGTTGCATTTAATTATTATTTATTTGTTACCAAATTGAAAAAAAAATTAAATAGCCCAATTATTTAGAATAATATTGCCTGAAGGATATTATAATGTTGAGAAGATTTAAGAAGATAAAACAAAAGGTTAAGGTGTAACACTATCACTTTCCTTCCTTTTTTTTAACGTGGGACTTAAGAACTCTTTTTTTTAATACTTTTCAATTACATCTATCGAAAATACTTCTTTTATATAAATTTGGCTTCTGTAATCTTAAATTCAATTGTTAAATCATAAATATTTTAACGAAAAATTATAGAGAAAAATTTTATATATCAATAAAGACGTTTTTTTACTCATAAAATGATTTAAGCTTCCTTAAGCTGACCTATTTTTAAAAAACAAAAAAAAAAAAAAAACATTTGCTTAAACCATAAAACATGAAAAACGCTGTTAAAATATTTAAATTAAAATACAAACAAATAAAAATAAAAATTGTGGTATAAGAAAAGCGTTAGAACAATAAACCACTTTAACTATAAACCATGACTTAGAGACGCAGCAATAAAAGAACAAAAAACCCAAAAACAATTTTTTATAAATATCTCTTGTCGGCAGCAAGGACACTCTCGCTTCGCATAAAAAAAGTAAGTGCTGCATCAAATGCTAAACAAAATGATAATGTTAAAGCCAAACGTTTAAAAATGCATCTGTTTATGAGGTTGTTTTTTTTTTGGAAGGGGTGGGCAACCCATCCATTTGTGCACAATTTTGCACTGGATATTAAACTGCTGAAAAACTTATACATTTTTGGTCTAGTAACTTAAACTTATGAAGCTAGATTAAGTTACTAGACAAAAAAACCATTAAGAGAGGGTGGCGTTGGCTGAAGTAGTTAGCACGTTGACTAAAAAACCGAAGGTCCTGGGTTCAATCCCTGTATCCGACAGTCATTGAATAACAACACCACGCATTTTTCTGATGTGCATTAGTGTCCCTTTGTGTCAGTTGTTGTAGGAAAGTTCAAGTGATGAAGGCATAGTCACTGGTCACTGAACTATACCGACTTCAGCAGATACTAATCCTAATGTAACATCAGAGCGCCCTCCTTCGTTGTGTAGCAAAATCATCGGCGAAGTAAAATAATCAATAAAATGGCTACAAGACACAGCCTCAAAAAATTTATACGTCCCATTTAACATCAGAGAGGCGCTACAACACTGCATTATTAAAAACTTGCAAAAAAGCAGAGTTGTAAAAGAATGAAGCTTTCCTCTATCTCTCCCTTCACCACCTGTCTTCTCCATCACTATCCCTTTCCTAAAGAAGGTAACACCTAGTAATAGTAGTAGGCATTAATTGCCTGAGTGTTACTTCTCTTTAAAAAAAAATTAAATTTTGTTGACATTAACCTACAGCGAATATCGTTAAAAATTTTACTGAATAGCAACTTCAATATATTTTCATTATAATTTTTTTAACGATGCGATTATCGTTTAAAAAAAAGTTAGTCAATCGCACTACAATAACAATCAGTTAAATTAAGCTGAAAAAAATTTATTTTATTTAAATTCCAACAACATTTGACAGTTACTGTAAATTTTACATTTTTAGTTGGTTAGATTAACCAAGAATTTGAGCCTAGCTGAACTGACAAACGTTGTTTTGCCATTCATAATTTTTAGGGAATTTCTGGTTTGGAAAATAATAACTAACTCATTGTAAGTGTGTGAGGATGTGTGAGTGCTGTGAACAATGACGAAATTTAAAAAGTATTTATAGATAAAAATTAAGAAACCCGACTGCGACCAACTTTCAACCGTTAAATATCCTAAATGGTCATTTGAAATGAAAAATCATAAGTGAAATTTAGAGATGATTTTAAAAAAACTGTCGAATGATATCCATTTTGATATAGACCGCCGACTTTTTATTTTTTTCTTATATAAAAATTGGTGTTTATATTTTCAATTACTTTGCATGTTACTTTAAAAAGAATCCATCACAGTTTTTAAAATTCTTGATATTATAGCTTTCAAGATATAAGATTATTACTAACTACTTTTTATGGGGGTGCTCATTCCCTCGGTGCTATTCTATTAATATTTTGAATTACTTCGCACCCTGCTCTGGAAAAAGTCCATAGCAAATATGAAGACTCTTTTTCTTATAGATATCAAGATATAGGATTATTATTAATTACTTTATATAGGGAGGGCCCCTGCCTAAAGTCTTATTCTGCCAATATTTTGAAGTACTTTGCACCTTGATCTCAAAAAAGTCCAAAGCAATTTTGAATCCTCTGACTCCCATAGTTTTCAAGATATAAGATTATTATTAACTACTTTTTTATGGGGATTGTCTCTTCCCACGGTCCTATTATACCAATATTTTAAATTGCTTCGCACCACTCTCTCAAAAAGGTCCACACCAAATTTAGAGACTCCGGCTATTAAAGTTTTAAAGTTAAATATAAGATTATTATAAATTATTTTGTATGGAAGTCTCCCTTCCCCTTGTCCTTGGACTTCTTCGCACCTTACCCTCATAATATTTTAAACACAATTTGAAAACTCTGACTCCCAAAGCTTTCAAGATATAAGATATTTCGTTCGCAGTGGCACAGCCCACTTAGGGGTATGAAAAATAGATTCTGACCTATTCTCAGACCTACAAAATTTCACAAAAATCGATCAAGTCATTTAAGAGGACTTCAATTGCAAACATTGAGACACGAGAATTTCATACTTATAATGAGTGAATTTTTAAGAGCTTCTGCATTTGATTTAAAGAAAAACCATATAACTTAGGGAAATGTATAAAATCTTTATTTGAGTCGATAGATCGATCTATATACATAATTCAATGGTTGAAGATGATTTTTTGTAAATATCCACCGCCGCTACGGCTCAAACGGTTCATACGCGGGGTTCAATTTGGTTTCCGAGTGGAGTTGTGGTATAGCACCACCCTTCCTAGCCTCTTCAACATATCTCACGAATAAATTCTTCAAGTGCTTCAAGAGACATCCAGTGTATCAACATTTGCTGACTTGTGCCTATTAAGCAATGACGTCCACCGAGAGAAACATGAAAGAAATGTATTTGTGTATATGTATTCATTTGTATAAGAAGCCGATTGCTGTTCAGGACTCTGGTGCTACTTTAGGCAGCTATAACCCATAGATACGAGCCTTAACATAGGCCCACAAAAAGCAGTATAAATGCATTAAGTCTGACGTGAAATAAACTGTTCGGCGAACTCGCCTTTCTATTGGGCCATTGTTTTGCCAGCTGTGTGGCATATGGCACCTTCTTGCAGAAATCACATGTAAGCTAAGTCCAGGTGGCAAATTACATCATTCGATACGATCCGAAATCTTAAAATATTAAAATATTACTTGGGGAAAATGGGAGTAACAGAGGCTAAATTGCTGCGAACGGCACCGAACCGGCAATTCACTGTCACTGTCTACGTATGCGTGTTAGTGTTTTAATGTCTAATAATATAAACTTGGTGCGAAGTTTAGTCATAAGATTTTGAATATACGCCTTAACTGGCCATACAATGGAAGAAATGCATGATGCACTTTTTTGAGCGAGCATGAGTTTTGAAAATAAAATACAATCATCTGCAAGCTTTAGCCGTTTGTAAGTCGATTCATGATGAGTTTATAGATCAAACTAAACATGTTTAACGGTAACATGTTGCACGAAAACAGCTGAGCTCCCAAAAACAGTGTTGCCAACAAAAATGTTGCTAAAAAATCACACTTTAGATAGATGAATATTTATGGGAAGTTGCATGTATTCTTCTCTGAATATTTTACGTTGAAACTAAATTTATTATTTCAGTATATCTTATATTATTTCACTTTATAAATAACTAAAAACTGACGGGTTAATTTAATACGACGACATTGACGAACCGGCCCGAACATTCTAATTGATTCAAATTTATATGGAAGAAATTCAAAACAATACAATTTTATTTGTAATAAAATCCATACAACTTTGTTACATATCGAGCCTTATTTTCAATTTTATCGTAAGTGACAAAAATTGAAGTTTGCACGAAAAGGTTTTTTTTAAATATTCAAATATATTTTTGTACGTAAAGTGTCACTTACGACAAAATTTTACAGTCTGCATCTTAGAAGTTATCAAAAATCTTTCGAAATTTTAAAAATTCTAAACTATGGGTCTGCTCATAAAATTTTAATTTCAATAAAAAAGTCTATTTTCAATTACATGTCGCTTACGATCAAATCGAAAATAATGCTCGATATGTATCAGCATTGTTTTTTTATAGTGTTTATAATACAAAACTTCTTTTTTTCCTTAACATACATTTACAAATATGCGAGTATCTAATTTCAGCAACATATTTTAAAATCGAAATATCACTTTAAATTTTCCTAAAACTACTGAATACAAATAAAACATTCGAAATCCACATGCATTAACCTAAACAAGTAAGTGTGTGAAGCCCACATCTACAAAGGAGTACAATTTATATTTATACATCTAATTCTCTATTCTACTTTAGGAAGCCGTTTTTTTTTTTCAAATTTAACCGTAAAAGCTGTAGTACTCGTAGCTGCATCCATTAGTTTATTTCCTTTGGCAATCTTAAAAGTAGAACAAATGGAAATTTAATGCCAATTCATTATTATTATATATTTTTTTTTTTTGCCTTTAATAAATATACCACAATTTCCTCATTTTCGTCACAAAACGAGAAGAGTTGCAAATGCTATCATACAGGCACATATTCACATACAACAGCCACATAAGAGCGTTAACGAGTTGGAAGTGCAGTTGACACAGAAACTGACAGCAACAACAACAACACGCTGCAGCATTAGGAAGCAAATGCTTTATATGTGTACCATGCAGAACATCAGCAAAATTAGAAGGAGAAAAAAACTTTTTAGTCAATGATTGCTAAAAGCTAAATGATTTCCTTTTGCACCTTATTTGCTACTAATTTATCCACTTGATGCAATCTTTTCACATGGAATAAAAGCAGGCAAAGCTCTTATCATATATTTGAAGAGAGCTCTTGGAAAAAGTGAACGAATTGTAAAAAAATATAAACTATAACTGCAAACATATGTAAATATACTGGCACTGGTAGCAGGAACTGTGCTTGACGGTAGGCAAAAATGAAAAAGAGGCCTTCTAAAGGGGCCCTTATTTATCACATGAATGGAATACTCTCTCATGCTATAATGCACAAAACGCAACTGCAACTGTTGCATGTGATAAGTAAATAAAAATAATTTGGGAAGAGGTTTACCTTGCAGGCCATACGTGAAACTTCTTGCTAAGCTACTGACTTTAATCATTTATTCTATAAATATACGTCTGTGGGAATAAGTCTTACAAGAGTTGGTTGGATACTAGAGACGGCTATAAAACCTATATTATTTTACGGAATTTGTGCTTGGTGGAAAACACTAAAATAAGCGAACAATCAGTTCCGTATAGAAGGAATTATCCCCAAAATGGCACTTATGATAACAGGTGCTCTTAGTTCCACGCCCAGAACGGCGTTTTTCGCTGTACTATGTTGACTTCCAGTAGGTTTAATAGCAAGAAAATTAAGTGTTGCGTACTGCCGTCAAACTGAAAGCAACAGGCGTATGAAACTACAGATCATGGGGACGGACATGCTAGCATTCTTTATATAGTACACAATAACCTGATCTCATTGAATACTGCATTCCTTCAGTACGAATTTTCGTATTTCATTGACAGAAGGGGTTTCCCGTACATATTTTCACGGATGGCTCAAGACGTAGGAGGAGGGAGGGACGATAGAGTTTGAGGGGCTTCATATATTCCAGAATTCGCAATTGAAATGCCCTTCAGACTCCCGGACGAATATAGCATATTTCAGGCACAGATATTTGCCAATTAAAAGAGCTATTCAATGGCTAAGGTTCTATCGGATATCAAATAGTGATATCCATATCGTAACTGACCAGAAAGTCTTTTTTTTTTGTCCCTCACAGTTGCTTATACCACATCTTGTCTTGTCTAAGAACGTTACAAAGCCCTCAATAGGCTTGCGCACAGGTCAGGTATTATATTAAATGTTCAGGCAACATAGTTGCGGATGACCTGGCAAGGAAGAGATCTCTACTCAGATTAGTCGATATAGACAATCTCTGTGGGCTGTCACTCTCATCCTACTGGAGAAACTTCGATGTTGCCTTGCTTAAATCAGTTCAAAACAGATGACTCAATTAGTCCAACTGTGAAATAGAGAGAACCATTTGACCTTGCCTTAGCCCCACAGAACTATAAGCATCATGAACTTCACTAGGAAGCACTTGACGAATCTTTTGGCCACTGATCGGCCACTGCGCTATATGGGCCTCCCGTACAAGGATTATTGCTTTGGTTGTAATGATGAAGAAGAGGAGGAAAGTATTTTGCATCTCATCTGCTTCTGTCCTGCTCTGGAAGCACCTCATCTGCACTGACTTGGCAGATAATCCTTCAGTAGCTTCTATTCGAGTTATCGGACATCAAACTAAAAAATCTGTGTCCTTGTATTCGGAGCAGCAACTTTTATGGCGTGGGAGTACACACGACTCTTTTCGAACCCACTCTCTCCTTTCCACCAGCGACGAATCATCTCCATTTTACATCTACCTCTTTCACCTTTCTCCTCTCTTTTCCTATTACCCATTTCTGTCCAACTTATAGGTAGCACATTTTATTTTTTATTTTTTTTGAGCAACAGAAGAGAATCACAAAGGACCCAATTGGGTCTCTGAGGAGGTGCGGTATAGCAATACCCTTCCCAACCTAACCTAGCCCACAGGTGGCACAAAAGGCATCATTATATTGGACTCAAGTGAGCTGGACCCTTCCTTAATGTTTACCCTTACTATCAGTAACCTGCTAACCTTACCTAATACAACTGGATAATCTCATTGGATATCTTAAGCAATAAACACATAGATCACAGCAGACTACCAACCGCAATAGGTAGAAATCTTCACAGTACTTCAAAATATGCTCTGGAGTTTCATCATCATAACGTGCACCAGCTATTACTCTCAATACCAGTTCTGTTGAGATGTTTCCTCAACCTGTAATAACCTAAGAGGAATCTATTGAGTATTTCCAGATTATATATATTTTTTTAAAGAGAAGTAACACTCAGGCAATGAGTGTTAAATGAAGGGAATTAAACTTGTTTAAGCTGTGTTTAGTAGCCACCGATAATTCTGCTACACAACGCAGGAGGGCGCTCTGGTGTTACATTAGGTTTAGTATCTGCTGAAGTCGGTATAGTTCAGTGACCAGTGACAGTAGAACTTTAAAACGATTTTGGTTATACATCCCAGTCATAAGCCTTGCATTCTTCAATTCAGATAGATTGAACTGGAGGTAGTTTCCAGTATTGTTGAGCTTCATTAATATATCTTTGCGAATTTTATACGAGTACAAAAAGAGTTTCTGGTACGTGAAAATATAGGCTCGGTAGCCCTCTCCTGGTCAGTTAGTCAACATATTTGTTTCCTTTCATTTTGGAGTGTCCGGAGACTCAGAAGAGTGTGATTCTATTAGAGCTGCTTAGCTAATTTAGCTTTTTGCTTCATTCTTTAATTAACTTAGAAGTAAATTCATATAATTCAATGGTAGCCTGACTATCTGCAAGGATGTCTATTTCTCTTCTTCAAAAACTTATAGTAATTTATCCTCGGTCCTACAACTCTTGCGCTTTCTTCAACACATCAGAGGGTTGCGCAAGCAAGAGTAAATGTCCTACCAAGGATGACGGCTGAAAAATACTAATATTAGTAGTATTTTTTCAGCCCTTAAATTTGAAGGCCTTCATAAAGCTACTTTTCACCTTTTGGGTGAAAATAGTAGAATATGTTATTATATTTGCATTGCACTACATAAGCTTTCTTTCGAAGTTCTAAGTAGTTTTTGTATGAGTATCTTATTAATGTATTTATATTTGAGCATTTCTCACTCTCATTTGAGAACGTGTTTGTATATTTATTCCTATAAACTAACCACAATCTAATTTTGCCGTCAATTTTCGAAATGAAGTACATTTATCAATATCTCAATTTCTTTCAACTCAATGGAAATAAAAAAAATATTTCGACAGAAATATTTAAACTTTGTTAACTAAAAAGCATAGAACAGTAACAACACCCCAGACTTGCATTAGCTGGCACACATATGTGCACGAGCATAAGTAAATTGATCACCATCATCATCATCAGCACCATCATCATCATTTTCATGAGTGTCTATGGAACACCATATTGCAATGAAAAAGCTGCTTAACAATTTTAGCTCTTTCCTCAAACATACAACTAAGGAGTTGTTGCAAAAAAAAGAAGCATAAAAGTCATTGCAGAAAATTCAAATTCTAGTCTTACAATAAAAAACACCCACAACAATTTTATAAGTTTGTCGGTACAAGGATATTTTGATGGCTGCGCAGTATACACAGAAAAAACAAAATTACTTCAAGGGAAAAGTGATAACTGTAGAAGTAGTTGGAATCAGCTTAAGTAGAGTTTTCAATTTGATGTAAAAGCTTTGGTATTTTCTTCGAGCTTGCTTATAAAGTGTATTTTTGTGATTTCAGGATTTAAAATAACTTCCACAGCAAACACTTTTCGAGATTTTGTAAAGGGTAGTACTGTTTTAATGGCTTACAAAGTAATGAGTGACTCATATTTATCGCATATGATATGGCTAGATTTGTGACTAAGGCCCTTCTTACCACTCTGAGACAGCCTAGTGTCTTTTCGAACAATTCCAAATCCCCACCCTTTGTGCTAGATTTACTATTGAGAATTATTTTTTGTACTTAAGCAAAAGTGTGCTACAGGAAGGAACTATATTTGTTGGTTGAGTGCATAAGTAATTCGTAGGGATATTTAGTTTAAGCAGATCTAAAGGGCTATTCAAATATGACGTAACGCTATTTTCGGAGTTTTTATACGCTCTGTCCGCACCCCCTTGTAACGCTATTTATAAAATTTTCAGTATACATTTTCTAAACCGTAACATACTCTGATTCCAACTACCCACTATGCGTTACGTAATATGTGAATATCCCCTAACTTGTTTGGTTCGAATCTCAGCAGCAATTGCTTAACAAGACATTCCCAATTTGCCATGCGGGAGTGTGCTAGAATTTTGAACTGTATATAGAACAGTTTCACATCTGTGGCAATGAACGTATTGAATAATCCGGTGCAACGCATAACGTAAAGGCAGTTGATAGGTCATGCTCGGTTAGGGTATACTAGGATAAGTTTCATCACGTTACGTTGGATTAAGGCAAGTTTACTTACGTCAAGTTTCGTTACATTTTGTTTCCTTACGTCATGTTTAGTTGCGTTACTTAACGACATGTTTTTTTATGTTTCTAGTCTAGTCTAATCTAGTCTAGTCTAGTCTAGTTAAACCGTACTATAATCTTAGTCTCCTACCCTCTATGCATTACGTAATATATGCATAGCCCCTAACTTGTTTGGTTCGAGTCTTAGCTGCAAGTGTTTAACGAGGCATTCGCAAATTTTTCATGCGCCAGTGTGTTCTAGAATTTTGAATTGCGAATATGTACAGAACAGTGATAATAAATATATTGTATTAACCCGGTGCAAGGGCTAACGTAAAGGCAGGTATACTAAGCCTTTAAGGCTTAGTTACCCGACTGTAATGTAATGTAACTGCTACAGTAGGAAACAGTTGATCGATATTGTTATGTGAAAAGTAATGAAAATGGTTATAGAGATGTAACGTAACGGAACTTACTTTTTATATAAATATATCAATCACTTGTTTCCTACGTTGCAGTTACATTACATTACAGTTGGGTAACTGAGCATTAAGTTCCATCGTGTTTCGTTGGATTAAGACAAGTTTACTTACGTCAAGTTTTATTACGTTAGGTTTCCTTACGTCTTGTATTTTTACGTTATTTAAAAAAGTCTTAACTCGAATCTTATTTCTAGTCTGGTTTTGTTACGTCACTTTACATAGTGTCACATTATTTTACATCGGCGGTATTCTATGTTCGATGCAAATGGTTTTGGTTGGGTAAGAGTAAAAAAGTGTAAATGTAAAATATCGTAGCTTCTCTTTAAAATCCAACAACAAAGAAAAAAAGCAAAATCCAAAGCAGGGCTTTGATCTTATGTATTTACATTTAAGCAATACCATTTGCATCACGTACCGAGTACCGCTATCATGTTTCATTACATTGTGTTATACATAATTTTTCCCTATATTGCATTATCTAATTAAGAATACGTAATTTAATATAACAATACATTACGTAGTGTTGTTCTACATTACTTACGTTGTATTCAGTTAGTTTAGATAGCGTTACAGTAGATTAATTTAGGTTTAGTTAGGTTCGTTTAAACAGTGTTGGGTTAGATTACGTTATCTTACACTATCTTAAGTTATGTTACGTAACATTATCATACATTACGTTATGTAATATATGATACTGTCACGCTATGTAGGGACATATTATGTAACATTCTTCTACGTTATCTTACGTTAAATTATGTTACGTTATTACTAGGTCAGATTGTTACCTAACGTCATATTATCTTAAGTTTCTTTACGCTACGATACATTACGATTTTGAGCTATCTTATGTCACGTTTCGGTAGATAAGTTTAGAATACGTTAAGTTAAGTTAGGTACGTTATGTTACTTTATATTAAGTTTTTTATGATATGTTAAGTAACACAACGTTAGATTACGTTAATGTAGACAAAAGTAACAACCACCAAAAGTAACTTCCTTCGCGGCACTGGTCATATATACACCAAAATGTTATTAGTCTTTGGATCCATTTCCCTTACTGATTTTTCTTGATTAGCATACAGTCTAGGATATCTGTTGCGAAAAGAATTTGTGTAAAATATTAAATAGTTTTTATCCGCAGGTTAGGTTAGGTGAGGTTAGCAGGCTGATGGTAAGGAAGGGTGAAATTTAGAGTCCAGCTCACTTGTGTCCAATACAATGTTACCTATGTGTTACCTGTTAGTTGAAGAGAAGATAGTGAGAGAGGGAAGGATAGGGAAGGGATAGTGATAGAGAAGGTTGTGGTGAAGGAAGAGATAGAGGACAGCTTCATTCTTTTACAACTCTGTTTTTGCACCCTGTTACAGCGCCTTCTGGTGTTAAATGAGGCGCATTAAATTTTGAAGCTGTGTTTGGCAGCCATTTTATTGGTTATTTTACTTCGCCGATGATTCTGCTACACAACGAAGGAGGGCGCTCTGATGGTATATTTTAGTGAACAGTGCCTTATGCATTTTTCACACAACAGCTGATACAAAGGACACTAATGCATATTAGAAAATTGAGTGGTATTGTTATTTTTTTAATGACTGTCAGAGACCGGCATCGAACCTTCGAAGACCTTCGGTCTTGTAGTCACCTTACTAACTACTTCAGACAACGCCACCCTCCTTTATCCGTATGCTCTGAGCCTTTTTGACAAAGAACTTATCTAGCTAATAGCACCAGTTTATCGTTAAAAGACTTGAATAGCATTTTTTGTTGTATTGGTAATATTTTCTGAAAAATTTGGGTCACACCCCAAAATTCGAATGTCTAGTTTCGTTGAAATTTAGAACTGCTACTGTTATATGCTGAAAATCTTTATAAGCTTTTCATATATTTTTCTTGCAGTTTCCCCCACTCGCACACACACAAACAAAAATCCGCAAATACCTACATAACACACATACATATCAGTAATAGAAGTTTATGTGCATAACGTATTTCAGTCTAAGTATATGTGTGTGTGTGTACAAATAGCTTCACAAAAATAAGTGCATAAATGCAATGCGTTGTTGTGTATGTGCAACGTTATAGTGTTAACTAAACTAATACCATTGCCAAAGATTTTTGTCACCATCTCTGACTGTTGTCTGCTTGATATGCAAATAGATTTTGAAGCAACATCCGCTTGAGAGTCATTCAATATTATTTTTTTATTGCTGTTGCCACTGTTCCGCCATAAGTAGAGAGGGTTTTAGCAGTGACTACAAGGAGTGACGAAGCTTGTTAGTTTCTTGCTCGGTTGCTATAGTATTTGGCTTATTTTTTTTGCTCGCTACCTTTTGCTTTTCAATTTATATATATATTTTTTTTTTAATTTTTTGCCTTGCTCTACATTTGGTTGCTTGTCAATGATAGTCAATCTATACATTTTAAGGCTTATATGCTTTTTTCTTAAGTTTTTGTCATTGCTTTTGCTCAAATGAGTCTGTATAATGGCATTGTGCACAAAGAAATTCTAGGGATTTTACTGCTGATATTTTTGTCATCTTTTTTGGGTTTTTTCTTCTTCTAAATTGATGCTGCTAATGTCACTCAAGACAGATGTAAGATATGTTTAAGTGCATACCATATTGCTATTTGCACCTTTGAAATACATATTTTTTTTTTAGATATATAGTGAGGTTTGCTTGTTAAATATTGAGCGCATGGTGTGTAACAGCTTATTATATTTTATTGTTTGCCCGTGATGTGCAAGTGCTGTGACTTTAAAATTTAAATATAAATATTTAATAAGTGAGAGTAAAATTTAAAAGCTTTTGCTAACAAATTAAAGGAAGTATTGTGAATATACTGAATGCAGAGTCACGAGCAAGATAAAGTTTTTCACAAAAAAAAAAAAAAAACATAAATGTGATACATAGTATTCCAGCGGTAAAAAGAAGAAGTAAATAGGGCTTCTATAAGGCCTTTTTTTAGCAGACGCAAGGACTGTTACACACATTGCGTACTTGCTTCTTTTTTACACGCGATGTCCTTGGCGACCAAGGTCTTTCACGTTTCCTTAGTCAAGAGGACTGATTGAAGGCCTACTTTAGTAGGCGTACTTTACAGTCTTAACGCGGTTTAGCAGTTCTTGCCATGATCAGAAATTATAAAAGAAATAACTTCTGTGCCGCTTTCAAAAGAAGAGAAGAGAGAATGTCTATCGAATTTTCTAAAAGGGAGTATGGAGGCCGTACAGAAGAAGGCCTTTCTTAAAAGGCAGGGAAGAATGAGTATAGAATCTTTAAGAAGGTCTAAGAAGACATTCAGAAAGGCCGAATGGGTGCAGGCCTTGTGAATTTTACCACTGATACTCTTCAATATATATATGTATGTATATGTTTAGGAGCAAAACATTTTGCATTTGAGCAAAATACCTCAAATAACTTGTTTTGCTCCAAAACATGTGGAAATTTTTGCATGCAACAGTGCGTTGCTGGTTCAAAATTTTGAAAGAGTCCAAAATATGCTGATAACAGATGGCGCTTATAGCAAATATTCAACTCTTTAAGCAAGTGCACAAGCCCCAATAGTTGTATATATAATTGTTTATATCGTCAGCTGAAATGCCATATCACTTTTGTAAATTTTATAGAAGAGCGAAAAAAACTAAACAAAACTATTCATAAGACTGAAGTAAAGTTTCCTTAAATTCATTATTAATTTGGTTGATTGCTGTAATGAAGTCTTATAGTGTATTTACACTGTCTCGAAATCTAGAACTTATGAGATTTCGAGCTAAATCAAGCTGCTGTTTTTCAAGATTTCCCATACAAAAACAAATCTAATTGTTCAGTAGATTTGTAGGAAATCTAATAAAAATTTAATGTTTTTATTTATTCTTTACTATACAACAAAAGGTGAGAGAATTAGCTACGGTCTGCTTAAAAAAGTGTGTGAATTGGCTACATTGCAGTTGTTTGGTTGTAGTTTTGGAATTAATTCAGTTGATGGGTTATGTTTTGGATAAAAAAAAATTTTAATAAATGTCAAAAAAAGTTGGTGTAAACGGTATAAATTTTCATAAAGATTTTAATCAGTATATGCCAGATTTTGTGCTGACGTAAATGCCATATTACACATTTGGTAAGGACTTGTGTTTCAATGTACTACGCAAAAATTAATTAAAACTGTGATTTTGAGTTTTTCGTAAGTTACGGGGTTTTGCTTTTCAGCTGAATGTAAGTCTTGATAATTACTTCCTTGATAATAAAATTAAAATAATTTCGAAAATTCATGTAATGGAAGAAAATTTCCACCTCTCTGTTTGTTTCTGTAACCCAAGAGAAGTCTTGGCATCGAGAAAACTTAAACAGCTGTAGTTTGCTGATCTAATTTTTTGTAAAGTGATTCCCATAAAAACTGCAATCAAGTTACAAAAAAATATTAACTAATTCAATATTTTTTACTCATCAAGTTTTTTTAACTTTTTAGAACAAACGAGTCAGACTTATTCGTAAATTTTTTACACACGTTTTTTTTTACACGTTACCTCTCTGTTGTTGCCATCACAACCACAGTGTCATGCATTTGCATGTACAAAACATGTTTTGTTTCGTTTTCCCCATTTTGTTTCCTTGTTTTGTTAAGTAGATTTTCTTTTTGCTGCTGCACAGCATGAGGTTCTAAAATGCATCTCATTTGCATTTCATTATGTGCGCTACAGCACCTTGTATTTTACTCATTGTTGTTGTTGTTGTTATATTACACTGCATATGACTACAGTTATCAGCATTCTTCGATCTGACTTGTAATATGCAAAATTTCATCAGCATTTAAATCCACAATATATCTATCGTCATTCTCAGCGCTGCCAGCACCAGCACCAGCACCAGCACCATCATCATCATCATCTGGATATGATAATATAGTGCAGATTTTTCAGATAAATAGTGTCTGCTGTGTGCATTCACCCCTCAACCTGAACGATTTTCACATGTTTTTATTTTTTTATTTTTTTAACAGAAACTACAAAAGGACGTACGTATCTTTTTAAGTTTTTTTTACAGAGAAAGCAAAAGCTGTATTAATTTAAGACTATTTAATTTTAACTAAACAAATCTGGAAATTGGATCTTAATAATAAACTTAATAGCGCTATAGTACTTTGAATACGAACAAGTTTATTGTGTTGGCGAAGGTGAAACTAACATCTAAAAATGGAAAGTTTCGCAATATATTCAAGTTTGGTACGCCAGGATACTTTTATATCATGGCGTCTTCCATACCTTTTTATTCAATGCCAAGTTCATTCTTAAATGCGGACTATCAGCAAAATGCATTCGATATTTGCCATCCTAAGCTGCAAAAATAGTTCAAGTCTGGCAACCCTGGTCACCAGCAATTCTACTATATCACGGTATCTATCATATCATTCTATTCGGTAAATATCTTATCTTTCAATTCGGTACTAAGTGAATTCCCCAACGCAGACCCCCAAAAGCGTCATCTATCTGGAAGGGCGGAACTACACCTAGCACTTGCACATTATAAACTTCAGAAATAATTCAAGTCTGCTAACGTTGGCCCTTTGGATTACTCTTATATGACGGCATCTTTTATACCCTTCGATTCTGTAGCGAGTATATTTTTCAACACAGACCACCAACATGCCATGTATTAACAAATGTGGAACTACAATCGACATCTACATATCGAACCATAACCGCAAAAAAAAAACCGACACATTTTTTGGAACTGGTTTTTTTTACGAAACTCGAATATCAACAATCGCAAATGATAGATTTTGGTTCAAAAATTAAGTTTGAAAATTACATCACTTAAGATTTTTTGGCGGTTAATGCACGACAATCTAAGCTTCAAAAATAATTTAAGTCTGGCAACTCTGCCCCCTGTAGCTTTTATATCAGTTTGTCCAATTTACTTAAAACTAGATTAGTGTGAAAGTATTTTTAATTCTTTTTCAGAGACCTATAAAAGAATGTTTTAAAATTCTATTCGTCCTTAAAGGTGTTTTATAGCTATGCTATTTATGTCACAACGCAGGAGCTAGGACGTGACTTTCGTAAAAAAAGTATTCGACACTGTTTCCTCACGCCTGCAAAATATTATAAATCGTAACAAATTTCCCTTTTTTCAGATTTAAAAACCAGCACAAAATTTCTTTATTTTAAAAAAGTTAAACTATGTCAGAAAGACGGAGGGAGAAATACTATCTCTCTCTGTCTGTCTCCCAGCTGAACTAAGACTTTGCAAAGTAAACTTTCCGTGTCTAAAAGGGGTATTTACACTATTTTAATAAGACCAATCCCTGTTTTGTTTCAAATGCAAAACCAACGATTCGCCATTTTTTTTGCCGGCGGCAATTTTACGCGCGGCACATAAAGGTGTTGCCGTTGATCGAAGTCAGCGTGGACATACGTTGTCGTTGGTACCATTCGACTTACACCGACGACAACGTGTGCACACGGTTACCCGTATCTAACAGCATGTCGCCACGCCAACAGACCAAAAAAATGGTAAAAGGGTATATATAGGTTTGTCATTCCGTTTGTAATTTCTATAATATCAATAAGCGACCCATAAAATATATATATTCTGGATCCTTATGCATAGGGAAGACGAATAAGCGATGTCCGTCTGTCCGTCTGTCCGTCTGTCTGTACGTGAAATCGGTTTTCCGAAGTTCCCAGAAGAGCTAGAGACTTCGTTCTTAGACTGGTGTTTAAGAAATTTTCCAAAATAGATTGGTATTGAAATTCAGCAAAATCGAGCAGACGATTGCAGAGCTGGAAAACTTAAACTTTATTTTGCCGTATAAAAGTAACTACCGAAAACAAATTTTTATTTTTTTTAATAAATAAACTTATTTTACACTTCAATACGACTAAAATTCGAATTTTAAATTAAAAAAATATAAAAAAATTAAAAAGACGTTTCCAGGGTTGGAAAACTTTAACTTTTTGTGTTATGTAAAATTAACTATGTCTAAAACTATATTAGTATTTTTTCGAGAAGCGTAAGAGCTACAGACCTGAAATTTGGACACAGTGTGTAGACCTTTGGCCGCTACAACAACAAATACATGAGAATTGGAAATTAAAGGGTGTTCCAAAACGAGCAACGAAAAATGTTAAAATTCCATGTAATATACATACAATTGTATGTATGTATGTATGTATATACACTTGAAATTTGTAAGGTTAGTGTATTTTTATACAGACTACAAAAATTAACACTAAAATTTCAAAAAATTTAAATTAAAGGATTCCATCAGTTAATGTAATTTTGACTATGCAATTTTGACAACTTGCTGTATCTTGGAAACCGTAAGAGCAAAACTCTTGAAATTTTCAAAAACGGTAAAACTAAAAAATCAAAAAATTATAAAATCGCCAAACCGAAAAAAATCGCCAAAAACAAAAAAAAAAATCGCCAAAATTAAAAAAAAGCACCAAATTACAAAAAAAAAAATTCTAAGACTAAAATAAATCGCGAATAACCGGAAAAATTGCTTAAATGAAAAAAAATTGCTAAAATGAAAGAAAATCACCAAAATAAAAAAAATCGCCAATATTAAAAAAAATTGCCATAATGAAAAAAAAATCGCCAAAAAGAAAACAACCCCAAAAAACAGAAAAAAAAACCCCAAAATGAAAAAAACCCAAAAACAGGGAAAAATCGGCAAAATGAAAAAAAATCGCCAAAATGAAAAAAAATCTCCAAAATGAAAAAAAGCCCGAAAAACAGAAAAAAAATCGCCAAAATAAAAAAAAACGCCAAAATGAAAAAAACGCCAAAATGAAAAAAATCGCAAAAATGAAAAAAACCCCAAAATAGGAAAAAATCGCCAAAACGAAAAAAGCACAAAAAAAACAGAAAAAAATCGCCAAAATGAAAAAAACCCCAAAAACAGGAAAAAAAATCGCCAAAATGAAAAATCGCCAAAATGAAAAAAACTCCCAAAATAGGAAATACATCGCCAAAATGGAAAAAGAATCGCCAAAATGAGAAAAAAGCGACAAAACTGAAAAAATCGTTTAAACTAAAAAAAAACTTCAAAAAAGCCACATTAAAAAATGCTGAGAACCGAATGTATGGAAACCTTCGTGCGCGAGTCAAAGTACTGAATTTTTTAATATTAAAGGAATTAAATGAAACTAAGTTTTTTCTTATTATACCCTTTACCAAAAAATGGTAAGAGAGTATATATAGGTTTGTCATTCCGTTTGTAATTTCTATAATATCGATGTGTAGAGTAAAATATTCAACTATTGCTAATATCGAAAATAAAATAATTGAATCAAATTCTTTAATCGAAAAATACTGAAAGTTCACTTACTATTAATTGCTTTAGAGAAAAAAAAAATATCAAAAAACAATACTATATATATATATATGTACGTACGTTGGTAAAGGGTATATAAGATTCGTCACAGCCGAATATAGCACTCTTACTTGTTTTTGTTTTGATTTCTTTGTACTTAAAAACAGAGTACGAAAATAAACGAAACAAATTTATTGATTTTGTTTTGTTTAATTTTTTGGAGTGAGTGAAACAAAAACAAATAACGAAAAGGATTGCTCAATTTGTTTTTGTATTGTTTTTGCACATGAGCACAAATCAGAGGACACAGCCGAACGGCTGTAAGCCGGCCACAAAAAATATATTATTTTGACCGTACGCCGCTAGAAAAGAAAGTAATGGGAAATAAATGGAAACGTTTTGAAATAGTTATTTGAGGCTTATTTGACATCGTCATATCATATAATTTTATTGCATTTAACACATTAAGTTTGTTTTATATAGCTAAGCAGCATAGCTATAACTGGATGTCCTAAGACACTTCTCTTCTTTTTTATCTAACATTTAATCCTATTAAAATTGAAGCTTGTCAATGCTTTTGCTTTTAAATTACCCTCGACAGATGATGAGTGCGTAATAAAAAATTCTTGCCATGCCCTATTTTGTTTCCACATAAAAGTTAATTGTTTTAAAAATAATTTTCCACCTCTATTACCTGAATAATACTAACATTTATGGGCTGATCAGTCACTGTCTTAATAAAACGGACTATCTTAAAAAATTTAACCATGCATAACATTTTGATTTATATCCTAATAAAATGTTAACGATTCAGCTTAAATTTGTTTATGTTGCCATAGAGTCATTTGGAAAAATGTTATTAAAACATTTTGCTATTGCCACACCACCAACAACACACCATACACAGTCGTAAAAATAAATAATAAAATGAAAATATAAATGATGAAAAATATGTCTTTACAGTAGTATGGCAGTAAAAATAAAATGTTATAAACATATTTTAAAATTAAAACTGGATATGGAAACGAGCAAAAGGAAGTTTGACATATGCAAATGTCTTAGGTTATTTTAAATGGCAAAACCCGAGGCCTTCAGTCTGAAGTGCATTGAAATTGAGGATTATTTAGTCCTGTTACCCAACGAAACACAAGTCAATGTAAAATTTGGACAGAAGACGCCTGGAAGCACATTGTGAACTCCAAATAAATACAATTTAAATATAAAATTTGTTTATAAAACTATTAAAGTATTTATATTTATTTGACGTTAAGTCTGTTATATATTAAAATTAAGAGTTTGTTGTTGTCCTTTCTGCTTAAGAAACTCATCAGTAGAGTTAAGAGCAACAAAGAAAACATTTAAGGCTTAATTACTCAGAATTTTGATTTGCCTCACCTCAATAGATGATATCAAATATTATTTCTCGGTTTACAAAAATACACCTTTAAATAAACTTTTGCCACAGCTTCTTATCTTTAATTATGTACGCAATCTTAAGCTTTTATGTTTGTTTATACATTTTTGCTTTGTATTTCTTTGTTTACGCTTTTCATGAAATCAACACCTTTTTAGCAAGACAAAAAAAAAACATCTTGGCCTTAAAAATAAATATGAAAAAATATACTGGCTATTCAGCAAAATATAGTTGTGAAATGAAGCATAAAATTTTACAATGACGACGACTACATTATACACACGCTGTGTCAACAAAAATGCTCTGCTCTTATCAGCAGGACTTTGTACTCGAAGCTTTTCTTAAAGGAATGAAAAGAAATTTTTTTAAAACCGCATTAAGACAGCAAGTGTAAATATGTGTAAAATATGCATGTCCTTTACTAGATTTAAGCAATAAGTTTACATGTAAGGCATCGACCCCTTTGGGTGAAAATGTGATTTAAATTTTTTTGAATAAATTTTTTTTGAACTACTTGGGAGTGAAAATAAAACGTGTGCCAAGATAGCGTTGGCGAAATAGCGTCGATTTAGGGAATTTAAAAATCGGGAAAACATGGGGGAAATTTTCTGGGTATTTTTAAAAATATAGCAACAAGCCAGCAATGATTTTGGGAATTCAAAGGGGGAAATGAAGTACCTTTTTGTAGAAAAATATAATTTTTGTCAAATAAGTACCTTATTGCGGCCCTATGCTCCTTACAGAAGTAAAAAGGAACCAATATGTATATAAGTACCTTATTACTCAAAAATTAAATATCTATTAGTCGAATCTCTGAATAAGTACATTTTTGTGAAAGAAATGTCATGTTCTCTGGAAGAACTATATTTTTTTTAGAAATAGTCAATTTAGTACTTCTTATACAAAATGGACTAATTCTTAAGTAAAAGCGTTTTTGTTTTCAGCAAAAGCTTTTTCAAGTGAAATTTCTTTTGAGAAATGTGTACCTTTTTGCCTATAAAGTACTTTACTGGGAGTGCAATTTTATTAGGGAAGTTTCTGAAAAGTACCTTTTTGAGGAAGAAGTACCTTTTTATGGAAGAATTTACTTTTAGTAGAAAATTTAAAATTTGTTTAAAAAAATCTGCAAAAAGTAAGCAAAACCTTTTTATTGGTTACGTTTTTGAGAAAGTACCTTTTCGGGAAAGAAGCATGTTTTTGTAGGGAAAGAACATATTTGCTGAACAAGCAAATTTTAACAGAAAAAGTACCTTCATTCTGTATATTTTCTATTATTATTACAAACATTTCTGAAGACATTAAAGACAATGTGGACACCTTCCTATCAAATGATTCAGTGATGAATTTTTCTTCTTTTAAAGGTATGGCGACCATGTCATGCTCCCACAGCTCATGATAAAACTGAGCTTAAGATAAATTGGAAGATGTAAAAAATGTTCTTATTTCAATTTTGTTATTTGTTGTTAGGCTTCTCATTTGCTTAAATGAAAGTTTATAACATAATAACTGTACTTGTTCTAAGAAATTTGTGAAAATGTTCTCATCAGAGAACATTAGCAACAGTGAAATGCGCATAGGATCCAGCTAAACCCCTAAATAATCAATTTCAATGTATTTTTAATAAAAAATATTTTACTTAATAAGTAAAATAATAATTTGGGATTATTAGTGCGTTTAAAAAATGTTAAACTTAAAAAATGTCAAAGCTCGCTTGTAAAGAATAAAAAGACATATAAAAATAGCAAAGGCCTAATTATTTTTTTTTTCTTTTTGAATTTGAGTTTTTTACATATTTCGATAAAAGAGCATGTATGTATGTATATCGAAAATTGCAAGTGTATTGATATCGAAAAATAACGTGTTACGACCTTTCTTTATTAAGGTAACGATAAATGGGCAGTTCCACAAAATGTCAATGCGGTTAGATTTGTTCTTATATTTTACCAAAGGTAGAGCTACTTTTGCTCCTCAAAATTACATAACGAAATAAAGAAAAAAATTAAATTTTCTCTGAAAGACAAGCTTAATTCATTGGTCAACGTACGTAACATTCTGTGGAATTGCCCATATGTAGCTTAATATTATTAAATAATTTTTTAAAAATATGCTAAGTAAAAAATCTTGCTTGAATATTGTGGTTTTCAACTGTTTTTAAATTATTTTAATTCATGCATATTTATTTGTAACGTGAGGGCAAATATACTAACTCATATATATGTATATTAGTCACATACTTCAGAATGGCTAGCGCGTGTGGACAATATTTTTACACAAAGCAGGATAATAGCAACATACGATAATTTCGCTCAAAGCAATTGACATTCCATATTGTCCCGTTCATAGAGCAACAAAGTGAGCACATAAAAGTATGCAACAAAAAATCAGCACAATAGTTGTACACTTGGCACTTGTGTACTTCGTTAAATTATTAAACTCAAACGGTCGCAGAAGTGGATGAAAACTATAGACAACAACAAAAACAACACGAACAACAAAAGAGCAAGTGAGCAGATGAAAATGTTTAGAGATATTTACAAGAAAAATATGAAAATAAAATTCTTTTGTTTTCTTTGTTAATAGAAAATTAAGTTTATTGTTAAACATGACATCGTTTGTATCAGGGTAGGGGAAAATTCTGCTCGCGAGAACAATTTTTATTAACTCGTTCGTTTTAAAGTTTGTGCTCGGTAGTTTTATTTTAAAACTCGTAAGCACAAATTTTAAAAGAGTGCAAAACAAGCAAAACCGAATTCAAAACGAGTAGTTATTACAAAAAAATTTTTTTTGGAAAAGTATAGTACTTACAAATGCATATACATATATAAATATATATGTTCTTACTTTCATGTCATGAGGTATTTTTCAAATGTTTTAAGGCTTCTGCTTCATGAAAAGTTATGCAAATGCTTACCTGTCAGTAATAAAATATAATTTCAACATTGTGACCTATAGAAAACAGAATTTGAGCAAACAAAATTAATAAAATTCGCGAATAATTCTTTTTAACTCGACTCGCGAGTCGAGTTTTATTTTTGACTCTTAAAATATGAATTCTTCTCGCGAGTCCTATTTTCAATTCTCAAAAATTGAATGCGCTCGCGAGTTTTTTTTAACTCGCGAGCAGACAAGAGCAGCTCTTTTCAACACAAAAAATAGAACTCGCTCGCAAACGAATTTAATTCGAGCACTCTCCGCACTCTGGTTTGTACTAAATCACTGATGAAAATATTGATAAGAAAGAACAAAGGTGATGATTAAAGTTAAAACTAGAAATTAATGCCCTAATTCAGTAAGAAGGCTTAGGACGTTTTTGTTTGAAAATGCTTCTGAGTTCTTGTCTTTGAATTCTCTAAATTATTTTTTACAAAAATGGTTCTTGTCTTTGATAATGGAAAATAAAAATAGTATTAACATGTTCTTAAAACATAAAAATTAAATTAAATTATTATACAATAGTCTGAAAAATATATGAGAAAATATGTGTTGGATATAATGTTTGAAACAAAATCATAAAGCAAGTACACGAACCTGCTAGCATAGACAATAAATAATAATTGTTTTAAAGTATCACAACTGCGGCTTTTTTTCGTTCATAGACAAGACGATACAATCGCCGAACAGCATTAGGGCATAAGAGAAAGTGATTTGAAAAGCTGAAGTTATAATTTTTAAAAACAAAGGCTCATATTCATAGTCAAAACAAAGTGTACTTTAGGAGTTTCAAACTAGTATTTTGCGTATATTCATAGTCAGGATAAAGTATACTTAAATAATTTAAAATCAGTATTAGCACACCAAATACAGATTTTAAACTCTTAAAAGTTCACTTGGTTTTGACTATGAATATGCTTGATATTTTATACAATTATGAGCAGAAAACTTGCATTAATTTGCCTGAATGTTCTCTTTTGTTTTAAATTATGACAATGTTCTCATTTTACAAACCTACAATAATTTAACATTAAGTTTTAAGGTTTAAAGCCAGAAACTTAAAAGTCAATAAGAAAACTTTTAAATACACATAAAGTCTTTAAAAAAAAATTACCAGGAATAATTTAATATGCTCCCTGGCAGTTCGTGTTTTTCCCCCTTTTTTTATGCATAGAAACAAGTTCACCAAATACATGCAATCATTTATATGCAAAAAAATTTTATGCTGGCATTAAAAAACATACAAATACACACACGCACATAAAACTGTTTAGGTAAACTATGTTTAAAATTTAAATAAAATTTTCATATACATCGAGGCAAACAGATTTAAGTCTTCTCTCGCTCAAACGTAGTAGCAAAGTTTATCTTGCAAAAAAGAAGTCAAAAATATTTTATCTCAAATCTATGTGTGTATACAAGTGTGTAATTATAACAAAAAACAAAAAAAAGAAGAGAATTCGTACAAAAAAAGTTACCTAAAAATCTTATGTGCATATTTTTGCATTTATATACCTGAATGCATACGTAAGAATTATATTAGAATGTTATGTGCACACAAAAACAGAAAAATATAACAAAGAAAAATGGTGCATATTTTTGGGAGCTTAACCCCTTAATATTATAACTTGACAATATTAATAATTTTATCCAAGAACCGTTGATTCTAGATAATAATAATTTTGATACAAACTTCCCATGTTTCTAAATAAGAAGTTGCTGGAAGTTTTATTAGATTTTTTATTTAATTTTATGCATCTTAGAGTGTATCTTTTTTGTTCGACAAAAATTTGGTTTTCCCTTAAAGGGTTAAATTTTGTTTTAGATGCGTTAAACTTAGCAAAATTATTTTGTCTAAAATGTAAAATAATACGAGTTAGAATATATATGTATATATTATTTCTTATACACAGAGATTAGTTTGCATTTGCTTAAAAGTATGCTTTAAAAAATGTGTGCATTCATTTTAGTTACAGTCTATGGAAAAAGTAAATGGACACACAGGCCTTTTGCACAGTCACAAAAATGTGAACGGAAAAAAACAATATGAAAGTTGGGTTGACTTTCAGACAACTAGACTGAGTTGAGTTGAGAACGGCAGTGTCACATATTATATATATTATTTTCCGAAGAATATTTTGTTTTCTTTATTGATCTAAAAAAAAAAATTGCAAATTATTACAATTATAATGGCACCACCTACAACAGCAACAATAAGTTTTTCTCATAGAAAATATTAAGAACATAATTTAATAATATTTAATTTATGTATGAACAAAGTATATTAGGCGTATGTTTATTTTTCTCAATCACTATCAACTGCCATCCCATATAAGCTTGTGCAGCAAGTGGCAATAAGAATAATTTTAAAATGCTAAAATTTTTAAAGCAAATTCATGCAATCTGAAGAATAACAGCTTTTTATCAGTGAAAATTTCCTATTTCTTATGAAATTTCAGCATAATAAAATTTTGTGGAAAATCTGTGTTTTTAAAATCTTACTTTAAAGAGTTAATAAAATGTGTAGAAATAAATTTAAGTATTTTATTAATATAAATTAAAAAGGCTGCAAGGTTAGTAAGCCCTTATCACAAAGGACCCAATTGGGTATCCGAGTAGGGGTGCGTTTTTGGCACCACCCTCCCCAACCTAGTAAGCCCTTCTTCAACAACTAATTGTGATAATTTCAACAGCAACCAAATGAGAATTATATCGCTTATAGTGTGTATAGTATAGCACCACCAACAAACTTTTTATTTTGACACTTAAGAGTAGTTCACAGGCCTTCTGAAGTAAGTGAATTTGTTGATGCTTGGAAAAAAAGCAATTAAAATTTCATTATTTGAAAAGTATTTTCATATTGATTTATAGCATTTTCTTTTCTAACAATAAAGGCAACATTTTGTGCCCTCGCAAGAAGAAAAAAATATTGTGAATATAACCGAAAGTCCAATGACTTTCTCAATACATTAAAATCTATAAAATTGTAAATGAAAATTACTATCTTTTTTAAAATTATATGACACTATGTGTGTATTAGAAGTGAGCGCAAGCCATGAAAAAGTGCACAGTATTGGAATTTTTTCAAGAGTAATTATTGTTTGTAATGGTGATAGTATTTGAATGTAAAGGAAAAATAGAGAACAAGGAAGCAAAAAAACACTCAAAACCATTGTACAACAAGTGCGTCAAGTGTGCAATATTTTTACTGAACACTTCACAGTGCATGGTGTACTGCATTTCACAAACTCAAAATTTCATAAAATATTAAGTGATACTCGTAGTAAAACCTTTTATAATTATATCCATTGTGATATTATTTTTAAAGGTGTTTTATTTCTTAGAGTCTTAAATTAATAAATTATGAACTAAAATGTTGAAATCTACTTTGTTTGTTTTTTCTTTGTCAATCGGTGTGCAGTAGTGAAATACGCTTCGACACTATAATAAATAATGTCCTCGCTTGACAGATACACAAATGCTGTTGGATGCTTTTGATAAAATTCAATACCACTTTGAGTGTTCTCATAAAATCAAGAGCACTAAAGAGGGACAACAATTCAATAATGTATATAATGAACATTGAGCAAGCCAACAGTTTGTGTTCAGCTCTAATTTGTATATTAATACTCATATGTATGTATGTATGTATTTTTATACACATATATGTGCATAAACTAAGAAAATTTAGTTGATGGCTTGAAAAGTTTACGTATTATAATTCCAATGCCAAAACTATTTGTGTCGTCTTAATATGACTTGTCCGTGTATCCACAATCTCTTTAATTTGTTTCCTTACACATTTCCTTGCAACACTCTTAAAGAAATGTAGTCTCTGTATCTATTGATATACGTACGTATGTTGTACTCAAAGAAAGATTTGTTATCTTGTACTTTAACAGATAAAGTGCCCAAAAAAAAAAAAGAAAACAAAAGGAAATTAAAAGAGGAAAAATTATCTCCATTCCTAAGATTGTAATTAAAAGAAGGAATAAAATAAAAATTCCTTTATTTGCTAACAAAAGGGAAAACAAATAAACACTTTAGTTTTAGAAAGGAGCAAAACCATGAAACACATTTTCATTTTATTTTTCTATTTTATATTTGTTTGTCTATTTTTCGTTTTTCATTAAAGGACATTTGGCTTTGGTCAACATTACATTGAAGACCAAGGAAATGGGAATTGCTAAGAGAAGCGTTCAAGTGAAATAATTTGTAAAAGTTTTAATTTTCCGCAAAAGATTTTTACTACAAATGAATGGGGCAGACATTAAAAAAGAAACAGAAAACGATGGTGCTATGGAATTTTATGATTCAAAGTTTGAATATAAGGCAAAGCCTACCTACCTAATGAATGAATTTGCAGGAGTCTCTTAAAGGCTTGATGATGTAACAGATAAGTGTGAAATCATTCTAAGTAACAAAGAAAGATACAACACAACCCAAGCTATAATAATTTTATTGTTTTGTACCTACGCCTTAATTTCCGTATTGTTTTTCACTAGAGATTTAGCTAACGATTTAGCTAACGAAGGGCCGCGTAACCAATAGGCCTTCTGATTTATTATAAGTCATTCTGTGGAAACTTTTTGAAACCTCGAATAAGAAGCACGCATTAGATATTTTAATGCCGAATCACATAGAATCAGTTTTACGTTATAAGTCGCTTTTTTAAACAGACGTTAAGGTAACGATCCACATAGAGACCAAAGGCGGTCATTTTATGTATTAATTTAAAAAAAAAACCAATGTGAGTCCGATCTCAGGGGAGATGTGGAAACGTCTATTAATGCAAATTTTTTTTATATTGGCTTATGCTAACTAAAATAAAATATATAAACTTTTGTCTATACTGTATTTAAACATCTATTGAAAACTCGGTCTATAGTAGTGGAATTATTAGTTGTGGGGGTTTGTGAAGAATTGCTCATATGCAAGTGGAAAATGTCAAATAAAAATTTGGATAAAGCTTGCGACTGTGGGTTTGCAAAATTTGTATTAAAATCTGCACCCATAATAATTGGCATGAGATGGAAATCGTTACCCAATTGTCGTGCACCAGCTTCAGTGAAAGGCAACAGTATGTAATCAAGATATGCTATAATACATATAATATTATAAATTCTTTATAAAGACTGCTGCTATATATCTTTTAAACAAATATTTGGCATTTAAAACGCTCTTTTATTTAAAAGTTTATATTTATTTTATTTTCCAACTTTTTAACAAAATTATCCCCACTGGCAACACTATTACACTTCACAAACAATTTCTATTAAACTTAACATTGCTCCTGAAGGTATGCTTTAAAATTCGGTTGAGTGTATTTCTATGCAGCTGTTAAGTTTCTCTGTACTTCTTGTTGTCCGTATGATTACACTAATCCACTCACACATAGCTCACACCGATTTGATAACGCTTTACGATCTTATTAAAAATTTGTGATTGTATTGTAAAAAAGATTTTTACCCCCTAGCGTATAGATGTTTACACATCAAAAAGTTCAAGTACTGTGAAATTTTAAAGCACTCACTTAAAGTGCATATAATTACACATCAGTGGGCAACAAATTATTGTAAAATAAGAGAAAATAAAATTTTTTATTGTGAGCGAAAACTGGAAATATAAGCAGATAAATGTTAAAATCTTTGCCGGATTTAATTTAAAAAATCAATATATCAAATCCATAAAACTATCAAGTTCAGGTGTTTATATTTTGCTTCAATTTTCTATCAAAATTGTTTGTGGAATTGCTTTGGTTTTTAATATTTACGAGGGCGGTTCGGAAACTTCTTAGCCTAGCACAAAAAGCGCGGTATAAACAGAAAAAAGTTAAGTATTTTCATTTTTTCCATCTCTGCTATGAACACATGTTAAATTTTGTTTCGATCTGGCAACTCCTTCATATAGAAACAGGTGTTCACAAAAGTCGCATCCGCGATTTTTTAACAATGGAAAAATTAGAAATGCGTGGTGTCATTAAATATTTACATAAAAAAGGTTTATCGGGACAAGAAATTCATAATGATATGGTGAATGTGTTAGGTGAAAGTGCTTCTTCATATGCAACAGTAAAAAATTGGGTTGCTGAATTTAAACGTGGTCGTACAAGCATTGATGATGAACCACGTAGTGGACGTCCAAAAACAGCAACAACAACAGAAATTGCAGCCAAAGTGCATGATCTATATAATTAATAGGCGAACAAGTTTTTTGTAATCCCTTTTGCGCCGGAACTACTGCACCGATTTTGGAAAGACTTACATGATTTTAAAGGATTTTCTGCACAGATGTGCACAATCTATATTTTATTGAAATCGGTTCAGTATTTTGGGAGCTATAAGCGTTTAAAGTTGCTACTACTACATGCAACATAGTACACACGCATTTATTAGCTTACACTTAAAAATGAAACAAAACATGTGTGTGTGTGTGAGTGTGTGTATTTGCAGTATTTCTCTTGCTATTCCAATTTTTTTTTCTCTTATTTGTTATTGTATGAAAGCCATAAAACTTATAGGAAGAGAGTTCAATAAATTGAAGTAGCTTTAAAGGGATTTTGTTTCTGTTTTTTTTTTAATTTTATGTACGAATTATTGTTTATGTAAATATGTATGCTTATTGTGTGACTCTTTTAATGAATTTTTTACGACGTTTAGATAATTTTTCTTTGAATCTTAATATAATTATTTCCATCTAGAATACGGACGATTATGTCGTCCGTTTGGTATATCTAGTATGGTATTAAATGATCGACGAATAAAAGTGCGTGAATCAGCTAATATCATGGGCATCTCAAATGATCGAGTCCATTTAATTTTGCATGAAGAACTACAGATGAAAAAGCTTTCTGCAAGATGGGTGCCGCATTTGTTAACAGTCGACCAAAAACCCATAAGAATGAACATTTCTCAAGCTTGTTTGGATCGTTTTAAGCGAAATAAAATTGATTTTAAGCGTCGTTTCATAACTGTTGATGAGACATGGATCCACCACTATACTCCAGAGACAAAAGAACAATCCAAACAATGGACTGAAGCTGGAGAAAGTGCCCCAAAGAAGGCAAAAACAATTCAGTCGGCTGGTAAGGTTATGGCAACGGTTCTTTGGGACTTCAAAGGTATTTTATTGATTGATTATCTGCAAAAGGGTAAAACAATAAATTCAGAGTACTATTGCAACCTTTTGGATCAATTAAATGTACAAATTCGAGAAAAACGTCCTGGCTTACAACACAAAAAAATAATTTTTCATCAAGACAACGCACCAGCGCAGAAGAGTGTTTTAACAATTGCTAAAATCAACGAATTAAAGTACGAGTTGCTTAACCACCCACACCTTATTCTCCTGATTTGGCTCCCACTGACTTTTACCTGATCCCAAATCTAAAAAAATTCCTTGCTGGCAAGCGTTTTGCCTCAAATGAAGATGCAATTACAGTTGTAAACCACTATTTTGAAGACCTTGAGGAAAACTATTTTAATCAAGGGATAGAATTGCTAGAAAAGCGTTGGACTAAGTGTATTGAAGTTTCAGGAGATTATATTGAAAAATAAAAATATTTTTGAAAAACTAACTATTCTCTTTCATTGATAGGCTAAGAAGTTTCCGAACCGCCCTCGTGTATTGCAAGTGCAAAAAAAATGGATTTGCTCTGTTTAAGTGGACGTAAAGTTATTAATGGGGCTCAATTGAGAAGAGATTTTCCCCCATATGTAAAAAAAATTAACGTGTACACACTTTAATTTTTTTTGCATATGGGGGTTTATTTTTATTTTAAAGGCTTAAAAAATGAGCGCTATTTTAGCAAAATTTGGGCTGCGCAATGTTGCGCTTCAAATGTAATATATGAATTAGTAAAGCCTCACGCGTAACAATAATAAGCTCTTAGGGACTTCCCCTAACACGTTTATTGCAGTTTTTACACAGTTTTATTAGCTTTCATAAAAAATTTACATATATCATGATTTGTTGAGACGTAGTAGTCACGTGGCAGTCAAGCAGAAGTCACGCGTGATGGTATAAATAATACATACTAATGATTTTAAAAAATGGCTTGATTGATTTCAGCTAACTTTCTTAAGCTTGTTAGAAATCTATTTTTGCATAATTCGAGGCCAAACGCATGCAACGGCAGGAGGAGTGTGCGAGAATAAAAAAAATTGTGAATGTTTACTTCAAAACATGCTAAGTCGACATAACATATTATGCTGGGAATAGCATTTCTAAATTCATTGTTTATTAACTTAGATTCTATGAAATTTTGATAGTAATCGGACTATTCTATCAAAAGTTATGAGCAAGAAAATACTCAGCATAATTTGTTAAGTTTAAAAAACCTCCCTTTTTAAATGTTTTAAGCACATTTAGCATGATTTAGTTTGAAATTAAATAGTAAAAAAAAAATTCATTAAAAATGTTCTCCAAATTAAAACATGCTATATGTACTCAGATGGCCACTGTAGGTGAGAAAGGACCACCAGATAGATGCTAAGTCTACTTAGCGGACGATCTTAAGTATTTTAAGTTACTTTATAAGATTCAAATAAACTAACATTCATAACATTCCCGAGATATCATCAATAAACTTTGAAGGCGTTTATCTCAAAACTGGCTTTTTTGACTTAGCATGTTTTAGAATGAAGCCGTCGACTTGTTTTATTGGTTACGCACCGCTAATATGCTTTTTTGTTGCTGCTCCGGTATTTCTTATATAAAAATAATCACGTTTATTAATTAACTAATAATTATTTTGTATGGGTGTGGGTCCACATCCCCTCTCACATACATCCAAGATTTTTGGGGAAACAAGCAGTTTGTTTTAAGAATTATCCTTATCAAATGTACTAAGCCTCACTATTGTAATTATGAAATAATAGGAAAAATAATAATTACTTTGCATAAGGGGTACCCGTCTACCCCTTCTATACCTCCAAAAGATTTTGGATGAACTTGCGTGTTTGTTTTAAGAGCTTTCTTTATTAACTTTAGTGATCCTCACTATTTTACGAGTAGTTGTGGAGATATGAATTTATTCGCGAAAAAAGTGCCTTTGGTCCCACTGTTCGTCGGGAAAGGTTGAATCCAGATAATGATAAAAGTATAATTTTAAGTACTCTTTGAGTGTTGGCCGTCAAACGACTATGAAAGTGTGTAGCTAAAAATAAAAATTATGCAAAATGCAAACAAACACATGTATTAATCTTAAACCGAATACGTATCACTATAAACATCCAACAACTATTTCTAAAATTTTTTTTTTAAATAACACAGCACAAACGATAGCAAATAAAATTTATACACGGTGTGAGCTACAAGCACACACACGAATATAAAAATATGCTGAATATTAAGTCGACTACACATGCGTATATACAGGTTATTTACACACACATACATATATAAAGCATGTTTTCAAACCGTCACATCCACAGATACACACCCACATATTTTCCATTCCATTTATATACACAAATGATTGCATACGGTGGCGTATGATGAATAAATATTCAAGAATATGGCTGTATTTTTGTTTTTTACTGATTAAAGTATTAGTCAGCTAGTTTGATACGTATGCGCCTTTTTATTTTTAGTTGTAGAGTATTTTAGTTTTTTGTATAAACGAAGTATGTTGGAATCGGCTTTAGTCATAGTGAGCGTTTAAATTATTTGCCCTGCAATTAGGCTTATGCGCAGTTTCTAAAGCTAAGACTATTTACTTATGTATACTTTTTTTTGAGTACTCATTGTCATGCTCTGGTTGACACAATGAGTACTTTGTTGACGAAAACATTTGAACAGCCTCAATAAGTTTGTTCTCCATTTTATTTATTTAATTGATGGCCTTATTTTTAATATGCAACACTAAGCATTGACAAATTTCATATGGAAAAATAGAAATTATAAAATACAAAATTTAGCAAGGCTCAGTGTTGTCTTCATGCAATAATATAATAATTATCGCATTTAAATTTTATATTTTTTATTGCCAAATTATTGAAAATGTAATGTAATTTTTGATATTATCACGTCTTTTGTTAAGCAAATTAAAGTTTTCATGAAAACATTTGTTTTTTCAAAACTCCCTTAAACGATTAAAAAAAATATATTTTTAATTTAATGTCAGTGTTTTATAAGAAAATACTCAAGCAATATGATTTTCAAAATTTTCTACTACATTTTGCAATTTGTCTTTTTTTTTTGTACTTGTTCTTGTTTTCTATCTGATTGCATTTAATTTATGCTTCACTTAAAACTACAAAATTCATTTATAGCAATGAATTCTTTATAAGAAAGTATTTAAAGTCTTTTAGTCCTAAGATTACGACCAAATATTTATGGGTTTTTTTTGGGTTAAATGTGAAATCTATGTAATGTCTGAAAGACACTGCAATGTACGAGTAGCTGACTTCAATTGAGAATGACGTTTATGGTTACTAAAATGTAACTGATTAAACCTTGGTAATCACAGTACGGCTCAATGTGGCATAAAATCATTAAGAAATAAAAAAATATAAAAAATAAAAACACCAATGGAATTCAAATGGCAAGCATAGACAAACTTTTATAAATGACATAAAATTATAACAATTCATAGACAATTTTCGAATATCTAACAAACAATGTTCTTGCTTTTATAGCAACTTAAAAGTAAAAACATGGCGTTGCTTAAAGTTGTTGCGATATTGTTAATATAAGTTTTACAAAACATTTAATGTGGCATACTTTTGGGCTATTTGTTTAGCTTTTAGACAAAGCATATTTTAGGGGCTACTGTTCTTTTGTTTTCTCCTCTATCGTTTTTAGTATTAATTAAATTGAACACAATTTTGTTTATAATTTTATTTGATTGTTTAATTTTTCACTTTCCAGCATTTCGGCCTTTTTTTTTTGCTGTTACAAGAAACTAAAGCATTTTTCCTAGCAAAACAATATTTTAAACTTTTAAATTTTAAGGAAAACAACAATTAAACAGTTTTTTTATAGCCTCCCAAAAACCTGCTTTTATCTAAAACTAAATTCTTACACATTTCAAAAAACACTTTATAAACTGATAAAAAATTTTATAATCCTTGTTTTAGTGAAGCAGCAACCTTTCGCAGCAACAAAAATTTTAAATTTAACTTTTGCTTTACTTTTTCCTGTTAACCCTGAACAGCAGGCAAAGCAATATCGTTCTTCTTCCTTTTTTTTCTGCTGAAACAACAAAGTACACGTAAAGCTGTCCTTTGTATTATTATCCAGCAAAAATAAATGAAATGTAAGAAAATTAGCATAAGATATTGTATTTTGGTCAAAATACTCCAAGGTCTGTTACTTTTATTCTTCCTTCTGCGCACAACTTCTTAAGCAAATCGCATTTTAACGCTTTAATTTGAAAATTTATTTAAATATTCTTTTATCGTGACACAGCGAGGAAAATGTCTATTTAGATTTTTATTTTTATTTTTTTATATCCTACACTCCCTCCTTTAAGGCGAAGGAAATGTACTTAGTTGTCTCTTGGTTTGAATTTTTTTTTTCTGAATTATTTTGTTGTACTTTTTATTCTATACAGCTAGAAAAAATATATATTTTATCTTTGTTTTTTGTTCCGTTCGTTGAAAAAATATATATAGATTTTATTATTTGTTCCAGTATTTTCTTTTTATTTATATTTTATTATTTAAAGCATAATATCTTAGATTGTGGCAAATAAAAAAATAAAATTTAAGAAAGAAGAATCGAAGTCAGCATCGGCGAAAGTTGCGGTATTTTTTCAGAGTCAGTTTAGTTCAGAGTTCCACAAACTTTTTTGTTCATGGTTTTAATCTATATTTTATACTAAAATTTTCACATTTAAACAAATCGGCACAATAAATTCAGATCATGCTCCTGCACCTCAATTCTAAAATTACAACTATAATTCGAGCTGAAAAAATGTCAGCCAATGTAGCAATGGTAAAGTGAGAAATAATGAACATAATGAGTATTGAGTTTCAACTTTGCTATTTAGTTGAACTTCTCATTTGTTTAAATGAAAATTTAACATAACAGCTCTAGTTGTTCTAAGAAATTTTTGGTTAAAGGTTCCCTGATGATCTAGTGCTAAATTTGATTCTAAGTAGTTTGTAATTTTCTATATAATTGCACAAAAACGTGGAATTTGCATGTGACAAAATTTTGTTTTTGCAGCAAATCGTTTTATTTTTACTCAAAAATTATTTCTAATTTTGTTAAAATTGAATTTTATTTATATGTCGCACGTGACATGTTGCACATTTTTTCGTCGTAATATTGGTTCTGTTGGTCTAGGGAAGTTGAAAATAAAAAAGCTTAACAAAAAAATTTAACAAGCACATGTTTTTTAATTTATGGCTTTGTAATAATATTTCACGTTCCTTTTATTTTTCCTCTCTGCCACTGGCAACTAACTCTCTTAATTTTTTTTTCGCTGTTTTTGGTCATCTTAATTTAAATATATTAATAAAAAGTATGTGCAACTTTTTATATACTTTTTTTTAATCTTACACTTATAATGTCGCACGTGACCAAATTTATTTTGGTATCGCAATCACAACACTATTTTTTCAGCAAGGTTTGTTTTATATTTTAATAGTATTAAAGATATCTGTTTGTACTGCATGCACCTTCGATGCGCTGATATATTTTTCCAATGTCGCACGTGACATCGATATATGCTATTTTATTTTTTCACGGTCAGGTGGTCAACAACTGCAGCCAAGCATGTGCAACTACATATGTAGTGCAATCTCTGCTTCAATATATCCATTGGCGTAGCTATAAGTTTTTTTAGGAGGGGGAGGCTTTATGACTCGTGATATTCATGTGTAATACTAAAATAATTAATTATATGCAATTTCACCCCCAGAATGCTCCTTCTGCGCCTAGGAATATATCCAGCCTGTATAGACATGGATTATGCGCATTCAGCAATTTTTTTTTAACAAACACAACCCGCGAAAAGATTAGTTTGTCAACAGAAAACAACCAGGCTCTATGGCGGGAGTCGAACCCACGAACTCTGGACTAAGAAGCTAACATCCCTACCACTCAGTCACAGGGGTACCCATTAGAAGCACATTGGTCAATAAAACAAAATATTTTTACCCACAAAACACAAGTGTGAAAAAAGTCATATGTTACTAACCAAAATTTCAGTTATGAAAAAAAAATTACATCAAAGTTATGAGTGTGGTCAAAATAGAATAAATGGCTTCGTGTACCATAGGGCAGAACTTGATCTGGTGCTCTATCTTATTCCTAAATATACGAGTAGTTTCTTCCGTCCTGTTCCCATTAAATACACAACTGAAAATCTGCGGACATCTTAAAGGCATATTCCTTTTCTCTTATTGTTAACTAAGTTGTAGTGTTCCCGATATTTATTGTTAAAAAATGTCGAACAATTATTTATGTTAATTGTTTTATTTAACCATTCTCGCCTGCATAAACATCATTTAAAAAGCAACGTTGTGCATGAGCAACTTTATTTTATACTCTTGAGCTAATTTAACTCAATTACCCGGTAGGAAAATGCCCCTCAGAGCCGCCAATATAGCAATTTGGGAACCACACTTTTAGTGTGAAAATATTTCTATCTGCAAATAATCGTACTCAGAGGACATCTATGTAAATGTGTAAAACTAAATGTTAGAAAATAAAACAAAACGAAAAAAAATTGTGTCCATTTGCTTGCAGCTTTCTTGCTTTCTTTTCTGGTAGACAAATTATTTTCTCATGAATTGATAAAATAATTATATGCTATTAAGGATGATGTCCTTTGGTGTTATCCAAGTTAAATACGATTTTCTTAACTATTGATTTAGAAGTGGTAATAGACAGACGCTTTTATCTCTTGTTTTTTTTTCAAGATTTTGTTTTAACACAAATTATAACATTTCCTGTTTCCGCATTTCATTTTATTATTATTTTATTCTTTTATTCTTATTTTGTTTTAGAGATAAGTGGGTTCGGAGATTTTTCCATTAAGGTTATTAACTTGAGATTGCAAATACACTCAGAAAAAGTGATTAGTTGAAATTTATATTTATGTTAATAAAATTTTATTATAGGAAATAATTTTGTAGCTTTAACTCAGTGTGTAGCATTTTGGAAAATTTTACTTAAAATTCCTTTATAATGCAAACGAAAAATTTTATTATTATTGCTAACTTTTTTATGCAAGACATGCATTTGCATGCATCCATGCACTTTTTTGCAACTTTTGCTTAATGACTGCAGGCCTTTTTAATAGTTAATTATTGAAGCTGACAAGTAATAAGGTGTAGATCTCTAATTCATAGATATTTTATGTAAAAAGGATTGTAAATTATTTGATGTATCTTTCAGCATCGAGCATTTTGCTTTCAACATACAAAAATTTACAACAAGAATAATGCCCTAATTCAGTAAAAAGATTTAGGACGTTTTTGTTTGCAGGTACTTTCGAGTTCTTGTTTTTAAATTCTCTAAATTATTTTCTTCAAAAATGGTTGTTGTCTTTGATAATGAAAAATATGAAGATTATTTTTATGTTTTTAAAACATAAAAATTCAATTAAAGTATTATACAATAGTTTGAAAAATATATGAAAAAATATGTGTTGAATATAATGTTTGGAACAAAATCATAAAACAAATACACGAACCTTCTAGCATAGACAATAAATAATAATTGTTTTAAAGAATCACAACTGCTGCTTTTTTTTCGACCATACAAGACGATACAATCGTCGAGCAGAATTAGCGCATAAATTAAAATGTTGCATAATATGAAACTATTTTCTGAGTTGTTAAAATGTAATCTACTAAATATTTCGACCAAAGAAATATATGACTTAGACCAATTTCATAATTAAGGGCACTTATGTATAGAGCTGGGTCGAACTCGTTCAATCGTTCATTTTAGACACGAACCTATGACCAAACTCATGTAGTTTAAATGATGATCAAACATCGGTTTGTGTCTAAAATGAACGACTGAGCGAGTTGGACCCAGCTTTACTTATGTATGTACGACTCCACTAGTTTGATTGTATTGATTTGGCGCCCAGATCTCAAAAGAAATGTCATATAAACAAAAATTGCCTTGATATGACACAATTTTCTAGAGATTTAATTTTTTTTTATTATTATATCTTATTTTTATTTATTTTATACCCCTGCTCCTTAATTTTAATATTATTCGTATCTGCACGAGACATCACATAATTTAGTTTTTATTGCAAAATACATTTTCTTTTAAAGCAAGCATTTAAAAACAAAGCTGGGAGCAGGAAAAAAAATTATTCTGTAAATGAAATATAAACAAGTGATAAAAAATATGACATGAGACCCAATCAGCAGACGTCCACAATATTTAACATAAATAAGTTGTATGATAAATACGAGTACCACAAAAAAAAAAGATGTATAAATTTGTTTTATGTGTTTTTCTACATTAAATAATTTATGATTTTTTTTATATTTTTTATTTATACTCCTATCTTATTTAGCTCTATTATCATAATGCATAAATTTACAGAGATATTAAATTTCAAAGATATGCTGGCCTAGATAATAGAAATAAAATAAAAATAATGACATTTTCCCAAAAATTTTATAACGTAAATTCGTTATCATACATGAAAATAAAAATTATGTATGATAACGAATTTACGTTATAAAATTTTTGGGAAAAATTAATTAAATTTGTTTCACAAAAGTTTTGCTATTTACCAATAGCAGCGAGAGACTTGAGAGTGTCATAGAAAAAATGGCGTAGCAGGAAACTCTTAAAATAAAGGTTTTAATACAAACTCTATGAAAATGTTCATAATACAAATTTTATTTAAAGCTGAATTCCAACATTTTCCTTTTCGAACAAAACTTACATGTATATATCATAGTACGGCAAAATTATACTTTTATATATATATATATATATATATATATATATATATATATATATATATATATAAAATTAAAATTGATATATATATATATATACATATATATATATAACTATTAACAACGAACGAGTACTCTCAAACACATTTCTTAAATAAAGCAGAGCAAACGACTAAAAAAAAAATTAATATGTATACACTACATCTTACACATTAGCTTAAAAATACTCAGAGTATTTATTCGGCTACACATGAGTATATACAGGGATATTTTATTTGCACACACTTCACGCGTCAGTGCTGTCAGAAAAGTAAATTGCTTCAACCCTAGAATAGCAACGGCATTCAACAAATTGTATCATAGGGTAGGATAGTACTTATGCTACATTTCTAACTAAATAAGTACTATAAATACATACATTTATCACTTTATAAATTGCAAAATATCAGTTTATTAATTTTTTATTTGCAAATTTTACAAAAAATATTTTAGGTACATATATTATCAGTTACTTAATGGTTATATTTATTCTAAATTGTACCTCCAAATTCGAGTATCTTATTAAGTGTTTTTAAACAGCCAAAGAACAATTTTTATTCCATTTCATACACACTAAGATTGGGCAAAATCTTTTATTTGTGTGAACCTTTCATTCTCTTGCAGATAGGTTAAGCGAAATAATTCTTTCTTTTATTTCATCCTTTTGAGTGTCACACACTTTTGCATGAATAGTTATCTTAAAAACAAAAACATTTTTAATATTAAATTGAAATTACATTTTGTCAAGATACATCCACAGTCTGGATTCTAATCAGCTCAAAAATAGAAAAATTAAAGCAAATAGGAATATGAAAGTAAACAAAATAAAGTGCGAATAAAGTGGACTCGCACACGAACGGTTCCATACGGACACTAGATACGTAATCCTATAGGAATTTAGGTTTTTTTTCGTTTTTGGAATTATCAGTCTTTGGCGTTTTTTAGTCTCGGCGTTTTTTTAATTTTAGCGTTTTTTCGATTTTGGCGATTTATGTCAGTCTTATCGATTTTTTTAGTTTTGGCTAATTTTTTTCGTTTGACGGATTTTTTGGGTTTTAATTTTGGCAATTTTTTTCATTTTGGTGATTTTTTCCGTTTTTGGTGATTTAATTTAGTTTTAGAAATTTTCTTTAGTTTAGTGCTTTTTTTTCATTTTGGTGATTTATTCGTTTTTTGTCGATTTTTTTACTTGTAGCGATATTTTTATCGTTTTGGCGTTTTTCCGGTTTTTGTTTTTTTTTTCATTTTAGCGATTTTTGCGTTTTTTGGTGGTTTATTTAAGTTTTAGAGATTTTTTTTAGTTTGGCGCTATTTTTTTCCGTTTTAGCGATTTTTTTTCGGTTTTTGGCGATTTTTTTCGGTTTTTGTCATTTTTCAGTTTTTGGCGTTTTTCTTTTGTTGACGTTTTGTTTTATCGGTTTGGCGATTTTGTAATTTTGGGATTTTTTTAGTTTTAGCGTGTTTGCAAATTTCAAGACTTTGTCTTTTACGCTTTCCAAGATATTAAATTACAATGTCAAAATACCATTAATTGATGGAACACTCTTTAATTAAGATTTTTTTTTTTATTTGAGTTGTATTTGTTGTAGTCTGTAATAAAAATACACTAACTTTACAAATTTTAAGTGTCTATATCCAGGCTGCTCAAGCTGGCACTAGAATGCCGAACATCCATCAGCTGCTTATACAAATGAATAAACATTCCCGTCTACATTACTCTCGGTGTTCTCTCAACTGCCAGCCTTGGTCTATGTACATATAACTGTGTTTAGATTACATGGGATTTTAACAATTTTTCGTTACTCGTTTTGGAACACCCTTTAATTTTTAAGTATCATGTACTTGATGATGTGGCGGCTAAGGTCCTACATATTATGTTAAAACTTCAGATCCGTAGCTCTTAGGGTTTTCGAGAAAACACCTTGTGATGGACAGACGGGCAGACAAACACATAATGGACAGACGGACAGCGTAGCGAAAACAATAGGATTCCTCTTCAATTTTGGTGAACGGAACCGTAAAAACGAAGCCGAACGAGGAAAGAAATTTAAAGAAAAAATTTAATTATTTTATGCTTTCACTTCTTAATTCATTCAAGAAAGGCACAAGCCTAATACACACAAATGCATACGTGGGCGTATGATGAATAAATACTCTGAGTATCAAGCGCATATTCATAAGACAATAAGCTTACTCAGGGTATAAGTATAATAACACACCGACCGCACGAGCGCCAGCAACAACAAAGATCAACGACCAATTTCATCGTCTTCTAAGCTGCCAGCATTATTCCGAAATTCCGTAACCGTAACCAACTACTGTCACTGCTCTAACGAGGATTAGTATACGAAAAGGCTGGGACTAATCATGAGTATAACCGATTGCATCTCAGCTTCATTATAGCTTTTTGCAATAAACCCATATTATATCTTACATTATAAGAATTGTATATGAATAAACAAATGTATTTTAAACCCTAAAAAGTGCAAATAAAACGCGTTATTGCTTAAGGTTTATGCATCCATAAATAAACCCTGGCCGAGGCTCACCTACCCCTGCCAAAGAAAAAACCATGTTATAACGTTTAAAAATACAAGCAGCATCATTTTCGTAGAATACGGTGAAAATTTATGTATTAAGTCCACAGTGAATGAATATCTGTTTACGGAGAGATGTGAACATCACCATAACCATGCTTGCAAAGGTTTCAAAAATATTACATATCTTCACACGTTTAAACAAAATACATACATTTGACTGAAATAATAAAATTAAATTTTATATTCTTTTTAATTCGTGTTTGGAAGGAAGCAGAAACATTTTTGAATCAAAGAAAAAAAGTGTCTCATTTCAACAAACTTTTGCTTGATTAAAGAAACTTTTTTAATAACATATTACCTTGGTGTTTAAATTAAACAGAATTATTATAAAAAAAAAACTTCATAAAATTATTTTCCTTGCTCCTTGCTTTTCAGCTGTATTTTATTAGTTCAGCCAACACATTATGGATCGTTATATCAACAAATTTAAAGTTTAATAAAAAAGACACACATCAAACACTTAAACATACACTTACTCCTTTCCCTCGCACACTAACTTGCTCATAAACTCACACATGTATGAAGTATTTTAAATGAAGGAAACAAAGAACAACTTTAAACAACTTAAAGGGGTTTAACAAAAACTTTGTTATAACTTCTTTTGTACGAGTGTTGATCAAGAAAATTATTGGTGAGAACAGTGGGTTGATATTCAAGAATATTATTAAAAATTTATGGTATTTTGTGTGGTTTAATATTTAATTTTTATTTCACGCAAATCAAAATAAATACGAATCAAAATAAATTCAGTAAAGTGCGACTTTGACTCGCGCACGAAGGGTTCCGTACGTTGGGCTTTGAGCATTTTTTTATATATACATTGTTTTTTACGTTTTTTCAACTGAAATTTTTTTCATTTTGGCGATTTTTTTTATTTTGGTGATTTTTTTCATTTTGGCGATTGTTCCGGTTTTTCGCGATTTATTTTCGATTTAGAAATTTTTTTTGGTGCTTTTTTTTGTTTTGGCGATTTTTTTTTTATTTTGGCGATTTTTTTTTCGGTTTGGCGATTTTATAATTTTGCTCGTTTTGGCACACCCTTTAATTTCCAACTCGCATGTATTTGTTGTTGTAGCGGCCAAGGGTCTACACACTGTGTCCAAATTTCAGGTCCGTAGCTCTTACGGTTCTCTAGAAAATACCCTGTGACGGACAGACGGACAGCGTAGCGAAAACAATAGGGTTTCTTTTCACCTTTGGTGTACGAAACCCTAAAAATATGGAAGAAGAGTAACTAAAAATATCACTTTGATAAGACTTTTAATACACTGGCAAACTATAGTGATATACCTAACATTGGCTCACAAAGGCTTGCAATGATCAATATACGAACGGATGCACCATTCAGAGAATAAATCTCGGATGCCATACATACTTTAAAGAATGGGAAATCTGCAGGCATCGATAATATTCCAGCTGAGCGTCATATAGCAGACATTGACAGTACAACCGACATGCTATAACCCCTGTTTCGTAACATTTGGAAATCTGAAGAGGTACCGATAGATTGGAAAGAATAGATTATATTATAGTGTAAATTCCGAAAAAAAGGCATTACTTTCAGTTATAAGCAAAGTTTTTAACAAAGTGATATTAAGACGTATTGTTGACCCGTTAAATGCGATACTTTGCAAACAACAATCAGGTTCCCGTCCATATCGCTCCTATATCGACAACATAAATATTATGCGACTTATCATAAAGCACTGCATCGACTACAATAACACTTTATATGCAGTTTAAGTAGATTATGAGAAGCCGTTCGACTTGATCAAAAAGGAATGCATCTGGTTGTCTTTGAAATGAGTGGGAGTGTCGTTAAAAATTTTAAATATAATATGAAATAGCTACGAGGGCTCAATATGTAAAGTACTGCATAATAGAAAGCTAAGCGAATCATGTGTTGCAACCACAGGTGTCAAACAAAGATGTATGTTGTCGCCATTATTATTTATCGCGGTCTTACACTGGGTTCTAGAAATTTTAGATACTGAACTTAGAGGTTTCAATTGGAGATTAAATGCAAGCCTTGAAAATCTAGCCAAAAATATCGTTCCACTTTTTTTTTTTTAAGAGAAGCCTGAGTGCAATGAATACCTATTGTTATTACTAACTGTTACCTTCTTAAGGAAAGGGATAGTGATAGAGAAGACAGGTGGTGAAGGAAGAGATGGAAGAAAGCTTCATTCTTTTACAGCTCTACTTTTCTCACGTTTTTAACAATGCAGTGTTGCAGCGCCTCTGGTGTCAATGAGGCGTACTAAATTTTCAAAGCTGTGCTCGGTAGCCATTTTATGGGTTTTTTACTTCTGCTACACAACGAAGAAGGGCGCTCTGATGTTACATTAGGATTAGTATCTGCTGCAGTCGCTATAGTTCAGTGTTTTCATTAAATGAACTTTCCTACAACAACTGATACAAAGGGATACTAATGCACATCAGAAAAATGCGTGGTGTTGTTATTTTTAATGACTGTTGGATACCGGGCTCGATAACAGGACCTTCTGTTTTACATCTGCACACGACTATGACTCTCTTAGTGTAACCAAATGCTTCGTCAGCGAACTAGTGACTCGCATAAATGGATTCATAAAAGGAGGCATGGATGTGGCCATTCTACACCTCTTCTGGCGAGAAGCAAGTAACGTTAGTCAAAGATTAATGGCTAATTGAGGAAGGCTTAATGAAATTTTTGGTTGCCAGCCCAACTTTCTTTAAAAATGTTGGCCCAATAATAATGAAAAGAATCGTTTAAAGTAGAACTCAAGTACCGATAAATATACGCAAGACTGAGTCAATATGCATAAAAACAACTAACTCAACTCGCTCCATAATTAATAACCAACCTATAAGTGACGTCGAGAGCATTACTTACCTGGGAAGTGTTCTCTCAGTAGATAGAAGCGCTAAAATTAACGTTGAAAATTGCATAAAAAGGCACGTGTTGCATTTGCAAGCTTCGAAATATATGGCGCGCATACAACCTCTACACGAGCACTAAAGTTAACATTTTTAACGCAGGCGTGAAATCAGTTCTGTTCTGTATGGATCTGAAACTAAGTTTGTGACAGCTGGAAAAAAAACGAAGTTGCAATCATTCATCAAACGCTGTTTGCGAAACAATGTGCAAATATAGTGGCCAAGAACGATCACAAACGAAGCTATGGAGAATAAATGGACAATCTTCTTTAAATGTTAAAATATCAGCAAGAAAACACGGGTTGATAGGCCACATATTACACAAGCCTGACGAAGATATTACACATGCAGCGCTGACTTGGAAGGTACCCCACGTATAGGCAGATCAACGATAACCTGGAGAAGTACAATTATCAATCAAACTGGCAAATCGTTTAATGAGTTAAGACAGTTAGCAAAAAATAGAACTAGTTCGAAATCATTTGTTGTATCCTTAGACTCCTAATGGAATACGAAAATAACAATAACTGTTTCTATATTTATAATTTGATCAGGCTAAAGTTAGTATCGCTTTTTAAACCAAACTACATGTGATAATTACTAATGAATAAATAACACCAAAATTAATTGTATATATTCTGACAAACACTTAGTAGAACGGAACAACTAGCTGTTTTCGAAGGCCACTACACCTTCATCATCAGAGCTCTTTGTGTTTGATCCACTGTGTGTGATGCCAGTTGATGTAGATTTCTGCTTTCATTCACATATTCCATTTCCAATGAAAAGCTGAATATATTATAAATCTACATCAACTGACACCACACACAGTTGACCAAACACAAAGAACTCTGATGATGAAGCTGTAGTGGCTTTCGAAAACAGCTAGTTGTTCCGTTTTACTACGTGTTTGTCAGAATATTTACAATTAACTTTGGTGACATTTGTTCATTAATAATTATCACATGTAATTTGGCTGAAAAAGCGAAATGAACTTTAGCCTGATTAAATTATAAATATAGAAACAAATCAAGTTTGAACAATAATAATTATAATTAACTAAAAATAATAATAATATCTAGACGTGCTTAACCAACAATAAAAACACAAATATATAAATTTTTCCTAAAACATTTATAAGTGTTTTATTCTCTTCTTAAAATATGTGTATGAGTTATTATTATTATTACGATATAATGTCACATAACACTTCAGCATACTCCCTGCTATTGTTAAACGCTATATCTAGAGCACGTTGTTCTCTTTCAGTACCATCACTTTTGTACAACAATCTTTTCTTACACTTATCGTATAGGCAGGCGACAATATAAATAGCTCTTGGCTGTATTTAAGACAGCGCAAAAGTTATATAACAAACATCAAGCAGTCAACTTGAAAAAGGGAATAACATATAAACGACATGTATGCATGTGTGTTTTATTATTTTAAACTCGATTTAGAGCAGACCTTTCTTGAAGTCACATTGAAAATCCGTTTACTAATACATACATGCTCACCTACACACATACACACACACACACACACGAGAATAAAGAAACTTTTCGTAGCGTATATTTTGTGGAAAATTTGCTGTAAAATTTCAACGAATTATTAACTTGCCTGCGCCAGCATGCTGAGTTATGAAGAAACTTGCACATACAAGTTTAAAGGATTACAGACTCATAAACTTACATGGCAATAAGGATAAGCATCATTTTTGAACTTTAAAATTTTTCCACCCACATAAATATAAAGTTTTTTTTATGAAATATATTAAATGCAAACGCCCGCATAAGGCCACACAGAAGTAATGAAAATAATCTTTGCCTCAGACATATAAACATACATAGCGTTAGGTAAAATACAAAAAGGCGTAACTAACAAAAATATAGTTTTACAGGAGAAACAAAAAACTAAACAAAAAACTGAACAAACGTGTAGTTAAGTCCCCTTGTTATTTGTTAATAAAAGCGTAATTTTTGATCGCAGAAGTGTAATATTTTGTCAAGACATGTAGTTTAATGGCATTCATAATAATCAATCAAAAACTCGATTTTAAATTTTTTGTTAGTTACGCCTTTTTGCATTTTAGCTGACGATATGTATATTCACGTGCAAAAACTTGAACACCTTTTACCTTGCCGGCTTCTTTACATCCCAAAAAAAAGTCAACGATTAACAACAGCTGTAAAACACTTTCAAACATTTCATTAAGTAAATGTTTTAGTATATGTCTATAAGTAACTTTACTCTCCCCTCTCCCACCCCCTCCCCCCTTTCGAATTTTTCATAGAAAGTAAGTGAAAATAATTCTCTAGTTGCTGGAGTGTGGAATTGCCTAACCAGAAATACTGGAGAAACAATGCGAACGTTTTCTGTGTGGCTGTTTTCGTGTTTTGGTTCTTTTGTATTTATTTATGCTTTTTGTGACTTGTGACATGTTATTTAATGCTTTAATCCTATTATTTTATTACGTGGATGGCAATTGAAAAAGTAACATACGCCAAAAGCTTTCAAAAAGGAATTTCATTTAAAAGGGTTTCAATCATAACATTGCTTTAGGAGAGCAACTTTATCATATAATATATGGATACAGCTAGATGGAGGCACATCGTTAAGTATTTTCAGAGGAAGACACTTACATAATGTCACACAAAGTCAAAAACAAAAACATGAATTTCAACATTAAAATATAAACATATTTTAAAGTGCTTTATGATATGAAAGAAGCACCTTTTTAAGGTTTTTAATATCCATAACTATTGTTGGATCAAGTAGAATCGAAATAGAAAAAACTTTACGTGTTTTAATACAAATAAGGTGTCTCAAAATAATTTTATATTTGTATTGGGAAAATCTAAAACATGTGTGGAACAGAAATATCCTTCTAAGTACTTTTAAAGTATTGGCCGTCAAACAATTATGACAACGTACAGCTTAAAAAAAACACACTCATATGCAAAAACGCGCACAAATTTTAAACTGAATATGTATAACTATAAATATCCCACAACTATGTTTATATATATTTCATAAATTACGCATTACAAACAACTATAAATAAAATTTAAAGACTGCATGAGCTACAATCATACGCATGAGTATAAAAATACTCTGAATATTAATCGGCTACACCTGCATATCTAAAGGGTTATCTTATTTACACACACATTTAAAACATGTTTGCAAATACACACACACCCACCCACACATTTTTCATTGCATTCTATGTACTCCAATGTATGTAAACGGTGTCAAATGATGCTTAAATATCCCGAGTATCATGGGTATATTTTTTTTTGTCTGATTACTCATCCACAGCCTGAGTATAAACATACTCAAACTGAAAGTAAGACAGAGACTCAATGCATTTGATACGTTTGTGTCTTCTTATTTTTAGTTGTAGCGTATTTTAGTTTTTTCCATACGAGAATTAGATATAATCTTACATGTTGGAATCGGCTATAGTCATAGTTGCTTCAGAGAAGGTATGTAAGCATACAAATAGTTTATGGTACAATAATGATTTTGCGATATTTATATATATACTTTTTGGAGTACTATTCATTGTCATTCTCTGATACTCACATCAAGGATTCAACGATGTTTCAACAGTATGTAATTAATTATTTATTTTATTTATTTAGATGATATTAAACTTATATAAATATAAGACTTATATAATATTTAAATAGCAATATCTACTTTAGCTATCAGCTATAAATAATTATGTATTTATCTAAATATTTAAAATGTATTTTCCTTACTTCAATATTTAATTTTTTTTTTTGTTATATTTTTTAAAGAGTATTAACACTAAGGCAATAAATGTCTGCAACTATAACTATATCTTACCTTCTTTTGGGAGGGGGATAGCCATAGAGAAGACAGGTAATGAGGAAAGATATATGGGAATGTCTCATTCTTTTACAACTCTATTTTCCCCCTTTTTTCACGTTTTTAATAATGCAGTATAGCAGCACCTCTGGTGTCAATTAGGTGTATTATATTTTCAAAGCTGTGCTTAGTAGCCATTCTATTGGCTATTTTACTTCGCCGATGATGGTGCTGCACAACGCAGGAGGGCGCTCTGATGTTATATCAGGATTAGCATCCGCTGAGGAAGGACTAGTTCAGTGGCCAGTTTCTATGATTTCACAACTTGAACTTTCCTATAACAACTGATATAAAGGGACACTAGTGAATATCAGAAAAATTAGTGGTGTTGCTATTTAATGACTGTCGCAAACCGGTCTCGAACCCAGGACCTTCCGTTTTGTAGTCAACGTGCTAATGAATTCAGCCAACGCAATAGGTGTGGTTGGTTTACAGATATCGCATTACACATAGCAAGCAAACTTGTTAAAATTTTTTACTTATTGGAATGTAAGAAATCTAAAGGGTCTTCTAATAAGGACCTCTGAACTATGACAGTTGAAGACTAGATCTATCAAATTGGCTATAATGTATTCAGCCAGTTTTGTTTTATCACAATGAGTGGATAAAGTTTTTGTCAAGCGAAGCCGAGGCAGACATTAATAAAAAATTTCGATGATATCTTTTATTTAAATTTACAGGGAAGAAGAATTTAAAGAAAGAGCCTTTGATTAAAGTTATGCCAGATGTACAGGGTGGGCCAAAAGTTACCATGGGGCTTAAAAGTTTAATAACTTTTCCGTTTAATAATTTTTTTTATTTTTTTTTCTCAGATTATATAATATACAAAATGGAAATTTTTTTACACTAAGAATGAAAAAAATGGCTCTTCAGTGACCATTGTGTTCAGTTTCGCACTGATGGGCTCGTTTTAGAGCATTTTTCATATTATCTTTCAAAATTTGTGGCTGTAGAAATCTGGTGATTGCCCTGGCCAATTAATTTCCGAATTTCTGGAAATTATTCGCTTTCCAAAAATTTTACTTAAAAGTGCCATTTTGTCTCAGGCAGTGTGGGCAGTGGCTCCGTCCTGCTGAAAGCACATATCAGGTCTGTTTTCAAGAGTAGGACGTAAAAATTTTTCTATCATAAACCGAACCCGCTCTCCATTTACGGTTACAGCACTTCCATCTTTATTCTTGAAGAAGTAAGGCGCAATGTGGTGGACCCACACCATATTGTACACCTAATGGGGTGCAATTGGCGTCGATGAATGGCTCTTGTATTTTCAGAACCCCAGAACCTAAAGTTCTGGTTATTAACAAAGCCATTCAAATGAAAATGAGCTTCATCACTCAAAATCAAATCTTAGTTTAAAATTTAAATAATAATATTCTATTATTCTGGTTCTTTGATCAGTTCTGAATCCCTCCATTATTTATTCTCTAAGGGTTATTTATATAATCTGAAAAATAACAAGTAAGAGTGCTATATTCGGCTGTGCCGAATCTTATATACCCTTTACCAACGTACGTACATATATATAGTATACAGACACATACATACATATTTGTTTTGTGAAAAAATTTATCATTTTTTTAAAGTTTCCATCTTTGGAACTGTAATTTTCATTTTTCAAATTTTATACGCCAAACTTTTCTTTCAGAAGCATAAAATATATTCAATTTATAAAGAAAAAGAAAAAAATTTTTAGACCTATTTAATTTTACATAACACAAAAAGTGTAAGTTTTCCAACCCTGGAATCCTAATTTAGGATTTTTAATTCTTTGTACCAATCTAGTTCTTTAAAAAATACATAAAATATGTTAAGTGAACGAAGCAAAAACGAAATAAGAAAAAACTTAGTTGCATTTAATTCCTTTAATATTAAAAAATTCAGTTAAGTGCGACTTTGACTCGCGCACGAAGGGTTCCGCACATTCGGTTCTGAGCACTTTTTAAGGCTTTTTTGCTTTTTTGAAGTTTTTTTCAGTTTAAACGATTTTTTCAGTTTTGTCGCTTTTTTCTCATTTTGGCGATTTTTTCTGTTTTTCTCGGTTTTTTTCATTTTGGCAATTTTTTCTGTTTTTGGGGCTTATTTTCATTTTGAAGATTTTTTTCATTTTGGCGATTCTTTTTCCATTTTGGCGATTTTTTCCTATTTTAGGGGTTTTTTCATTTTGGCGATTTTTTTTTCATTTTGGCGATTTTTTTCCTGTTTTTGGGCTTTTTTTTCATTTTGGCGATTTTTTTCTGTTTTTTGGGGTTTTTTTCGTTTTGGCGATTTTTTTCTGTTTTGGGGTTTTTTTTACTTTTGAGATTTTTTTCTGTTTTTTAAGGTTTTTTTTCGTTTTGGCGATTTTTTTTCATTTTGGTGATTTTTTTTTTTCATTTTGGCGTTTTTTTTTTCATTTTGGCGATTTTTTCCTGTTTTGGGCTTTTTTTTCATTTTGGCGATTTTTTTCTGTTTTTCTCGGTTTTTTTCATTTTGGCGATTTTTTTTCATTTTGGCGATTTTTTTTTATTTTGGCGATTTTTTTCTGTTTTTGGGGCTTTTTTTTCATTTTGGAGTTTTTTTTCATTTTGGCGATTTTTTTCATTTTGGCGATTTTTGCCCGTTTTGGGGTTTTTTTCATTTTGGCTATTTTTTCTGTTTTTGGGGTTTTTTTTCATTTTGGATTTTTTCTGTTTTTGTGGGGTTTTTTTCGTTTTGGCGATTTTTTTTAATTTTGGCGATTTTTTTCTGTTTTTGGGGGTTTATTTTCATTTTGGAGTTTTTTTTTCAATTTGGTGACTTTTTTTTCATTTTGGCGTTTTTTTCATTTTGGCGATTTTTTTCTGTTTTTGGCGCTTTTTTCATTTTGGAGATTTTTTTTCCTTTTGGCGATTTTTTTTCATTTTGGCAATTTTTTCCTGTTTTGGGGTTTTTTTCATTTTGGCGATTTTTTCTGTTTTTGGTGCTTTTTTTTCATTTTGGATTTTTTTCTGTTTTTGTGAAGTTTTTTTCGTTTTGGCGATTTTTTTTCGTTTTGGCGACTTTTTTTCATTTTGGCGATTTTTTTTCATTTTAGCAATTTTTCCGGTTATTCGCCATTTATTTTAGTCTTAGACATTTTTTTTGTAATTTGGTGTTTTTTTTCGCTTTGGCGATTTTTTTTTCATTTTGTCGTTTTTTTCCTGTTTTGGGTTTTTTTTTTCATTTTGGCGATTTTTTCATGTTTTTTTGGGGTATTTTTCGTTTTGGCGATTTTTTTGTTTTTCGCGATTTTTTCCGTTTGGCGATTTTATAATTCCTTGATTTTTTAGTTTTACCGTTTTTGAAAATTTCAATAGTTTTGCTTTTACGGTTTCCAAGATACAGCAAGTTGTCAAAATTGCATAGTCAAAATTGCATTAACTGATGGAACACCCTTTAATTTAAATTTTTTGAAATTTTAATGTTAATTTTTGTAGTCTGTATAAAAATACACTAACCTTACAAATTTCAAGTGTATATACATACATACATACAATTGTATGTATATTACATGGGATTTTAAAACTTTTCGTTGCTCGTTTTGGAACACCCTTTAATTTCCAATTCTCATATATTTCTTGTTGTAGCGGCCAAAGGTCTACACACTGTGTCCAAATTTCAGGTCTGTAGCTCTTACGGTTCTCGAGAAAATACTAATATAGTTTTAGACATAGTTAATTTTACATAACACAAAAAGTTAAAGTTTTCCAACCCTGGAAACGACTTTTTAATTTTTTTATATTTTTTTAATTTTCCAATTTTAGTCATACTGAAGTGTAAAATATGTTCATTTATTAAAAAAAAATAAAAATTTGTTTTTGGTATTTACTTTTATATGGCAAAATGAAGTTTAAGTTTTCCAGCTCTGCAATCGTCTGCCCGATTTTGCTGAATTTCAATACCAATCTATTTTGGAAAATTTCTGACACACCAGTCCAAGAACGAAGTCTCTAGCTCTTCTGGGAGCTTCGGAAAACCGATTTCACGTACAGACAGACGGACAGACGGACAGACGGACATCGCTTATTCGTCTTCCCTATGCATAAGGATCCAGAATATATATATTATATGGGTCGCTTATTGATATTATAGAAATTACAAACGGAATGACAAACCTATATATACCCTTTTACCATTTTTGTTGGTAAAGGGTATAAAAATAACAAAAATATATAAACCAAAGAGTTCTTAAATTTTTAAACCCATGGTAACTTTTGGCCCACCCTGTTTCCGCTTCAGTTTTTCATAAATCAGCTTATTTTATTATTATGTATGTATTTTATTAATAATTGCCATAAGTCCCTTGTGGGAGTTCTTAATTCTTTAATAAAGATTTTTGTGGCTTTTTTGTAACAAATAAAATGTGTGGGTGTAATTAATCAAATAAGAAAAAAAATTATAAATGATGTATAGGCAACAGGAATATGATTTCCATGGTTAGAAATACATCAATTGTTTCTAAATTATTTGCTAAAACTGTTTGTATTGTGTGTATTTTAGAACAGTGATTTCATTGTTAAATCTCTTATCGAGTTGGCAGCATTATTTTATTTAAATATTTATTAACTGATAAAAATATAAACATCAATTATATACTGAATTGGTTAGTTTTCTAATATTAAAGACAAAAGATCTTTATAACGTTGCACATTTCAAAGAGGGTGCTGTTGCCCTCTAACGGTGATAGTATATATATGTACATATCGTTACCTTAATATAGGAAGGCCCTAACTCATTACTTTTTTTTTCATAGAATTTTTGGAATTTTTTGATACATTTTTTGCCCTTCTATCGAAATATGCAAAAAAAAATTTTAAATAATGATTTAGGGTCTTTCTATATTAAGGTAACGATATGTATGTTTGTATATAAATATATTAAATTTTTGTTTAAATAAATTGTGAGTTCAAACATAAAAAATTTCACTTTTATCTTAGTGTCTTTTTCCTCAAATTTTCTATTTTTCTTTAACATATTTTATTATCTGCGTACACTCATACATTACGTATGCATTTTGTTTATTAAGACCACAAAGTGTCTGGGTTTTGCTGGCATTGGTTAGAGTTTTGAAAGTACAGAGTAGTTTGTTTTTTGAGTTGTTTTGAACATTTTATTTGTTGTCTTCTGTCGAGAATTTATTTTTAGTGCTATTTTGTATGTAATTAAATTTGCTTTAACAGGTTTCACTTGGTCACTACGAATTTTAGGAATACTTTATAAATTAATTTTCTCAGATTTTCAAAACTCACTTCTCCTATACCATAGAGATCCTGACAATGATATGTCTGGATCTCTATGGTCGAATAATAGAATAATTTAAATAAAAAGAGACAGCATGAAAATAAGCCGTGATGTGCTGAAACTAATTACTATGAATAAACAGTGAAATTAGTCGAGAAAAATATTTATATAAAAAATTAATACTAGCGATTTGTTGTTTGTAAGGCAACGTCTCTAAGCATTTCGTTCCTACTTAAAAAATTCATCTGTAGACTTCACAAACTCTTAAGTTGAAATCTGCTAACGATTTTCTTATCAATACATAACCACAAAAAAAGCTTCGGCGACACATTTTTTTGACCTAATATTTTTACGAAAATCGATTACATACACTGAAAGAATTTTCGGCATAAATTCTATGAATTTTGACTTATGAAAAATTCACTAAAATTCCACCAAGGTTACGCTTCGTTGGATTAATGAAACCAGTTTCGTCAAAATTATTTTATTGAAAATTTCATCAAATTTATTTAACAGTGTAATTAATGCAGTGCTATAATAATAAAATAATTTCATTAAAATAATGAAATAACTTCAATATAAAGGTGTTGTCATAAATCCAATAAAATATTCTTACGAAACCAGAATACCAACGAAGCAATTCCAATGAAACTCTTTCACAATATTCATGAAATTTTCATTGGATTTGTGAAATTATAATTAGATTTGTGAAAAAAATTTTAATGAAATTGTTTCACTGGACTTATGAAGCAAAATTCTTTCAGTGTACGTTTGCAAATAATCGATTTTGGTAAAAAAATTATATATTTAACTAATTAATTATAAATGGTAAAATTGAGCTTTCATTACAAAAAAGCTTTCAGCAAATTAAATAAGATGAGTCAAAACAATTCACATATTCCATTTGCAAAAATGGCTGAGTTAATAAAGCAGAAATCTACATCAAACATAAAATGATGAAGCTATAGAGGCCTTTGAAAACAGCTAGTTGTTCCGTTCTACTAAGTGTTTGTCAGAATGTTTACAATTAACTTTGGTGTTATTTGTTTTTATGTAATTTGGCTTATAAAGCGATACGAATTTTAGCCTGATCATAGTATAAATGTAGAAATAAAAGAAGTTCGAACAATAATAACTAAAATTAACTAAAAAAAAATTAAGTTCGAGCATTGTGTTACTTAGGTTTTAAGAAGCGCTTCTTATTTTATGAATTTCTAAAATAATATTTATGGCATTGTTGCCTATGAGTTGATAAACTCATAATACCGTCTGGCCTTTTGAAGTGTAAACTATTTGAAAATATGTGTATTTAATTTTTACTCAAACATTTACTTTTTGTCGGTCGGTCTGCATGCTACGAGTATTTTTTTTTTCTCTTACATCTGTACTTTTAGTGCATTAAACAAAATTTATATTTTATGTAAACTCTAATCCCCTGTTTTAGAGGTTTTCTAAACAATATAAGTTTTAAAAAGTTTTTGTTTAAAAGTAAATATTTTAAAATGGTTTTTACTTGTATATGTAAAATTGCTTAAGGGATTTTGTAACAAAAATTGTATTTAAAATCTCTAAATATATTATTCTAACAAAATAGAGAATTTTAGAATTGTTTATTGAAAATTTATCTTAATTTTTTGTATGCTTCAGTGGTTGGATATCGCTTACTCTAAGAGAATTTGCCGAATGCATAAGCAAAAAGGCTTAATCGAACCACAAAGTTTTTTGTTGATTTTTTATTTGTAATAATATTATAAGCCATGCCAGTTTTTCATGGTTTAACTCAAATTTTTGAATTTTTTAGAAGTTATATATTAAAGTCTTAATTTTTTTAATAACAAAATCCTTCATGCGAGGTAGTGTTTTTTCTTAATTTTGTGGCTTATGATGTTATTGCACAAAACATCTAGTAATTCAATTTAAATGGCTTATGATAAAAATAGATGAAATTAAATTTTTCAATCCAAAAAATTTTCTGCAGTAACATTATGAGTCAGTTGTCCAACGATGGGTATGTGATAGCAGTCGTTATAAAGGAGTCCTTAAATTGGTGCAAAATATAATTTCATTAAAGACCAATTTTAAATCTTTTTTTAACTTTAAGGCCCTAATAAGTGGACCCTCCACTCCGGCATTAGCCGTTAAAATCTGGTAATTTTGCGCGATTATTTATGGTCAAGTAAAATTAAAAAAAATATTCAGTTTCACGCATATAGTCGCTATTTATTGTTTTCTGTGGCTATTTAATTATGTCATATAAATTATAGGCATCTGGAAAAGCACAGAAACACACGAATACAAATAAAATCACAGGCATACCCCAGCTGACCATTAGTGCAAGACATCATCGAAGGGGGTTTTTATCTAAGATTATAGTTCTCGCCGCCCTAGAAGAGAAATTTCCTTCAAACCTGAAGAAATCAAAACAACAGGGGCCCCATGGAATACATTTATAGCTATTAAAATATGGTGATGAACCTACCGCCAAGGCTCTGACACCCAGAATCAAAAAAAATATGTGAACAAGAGCTTATCCCGAATAGCTGGAAGGAGGCAACCAACAGCTGTTAGCTACAGTTGTAGCACAGAAATAATGTTGGCATCGAAAAATATTTAATTACTGCAAAGTTTTAAAAGAAAAAGGATGGTAAAACTCAAATAAAAATTAAAATTGAGTTAAATAAGTCAAGCGTGCTTTGGGAAGGTGAAAATAAGCTTTAGAGCTTAAAAAACAAAAATTGTGGAGTTAAAAAACATTTCAAGCATAAATTTTTTTCCTTACAGTCTAAGCAGTTATTATAAAGAATTTAATTTGTAGCTTAGGTGCCATCTAATAGATGCAATAGTTTGAACCAGAGAATGATAAAAGTAGCGTTTTAAGTACTCTTTGAGTATTGACCGTCAATCAGCTAAGAATACTTACAGCTAAAACTAAAACATATGCTCATATGCAAACACAAGCATTATTTTAAACCAAATGAGTATAACTATATATATATCCAACAACTATATTTATACACAGCACAAACAACGAAAACTAAAATTTATAGACTGTATGAATTACAATTATTCGCAAGAGTATACAAATACCCTGACTATAAATCGGCTACGCAGCCATAAATACAGGGCTATTTTATTTAAACACTCATACAGAAAGCATGTTTTCAAACAGACGTAACAAATTTCTTATTCTATTTTAAATACATATATGTAAATATGTATACGGTGGTGGATGAGAAATAAATATCCCGTGTATCATGCGTATATTTTTTTGGTCTGATTAAATATCCATAGCCTGGGTATAAGCATACTCAGACTTTAAGTATGATAGAGAGTTAATATGCTTGATACGCATGTGCGTATTCTCTTGTATATTAGAATTGGCTTTAAAATTTAATTGATTGAGTTAAATTTTTAATTGCATTAATTATCAAATTGTTTATAGGTGAAAATTTAATTAAGTTTTTAATTAATATTACAAATATCTTAATTAATATTACAAAATTATTAATATTAATTTTTTTGTGTGTGTCAAAATCACAAATTTGTTAACTTTTAAGCAACTGGAGAATGTAGCCATACATAACATTATGTCCTTATTGCCGTTCTCAACTCAACTCAGTTTGGTCGTTTGAGAGTCAAACAAACTGACTTGAGTTGAGAACGATAAACGATAACGATTTACTCAGTTACGTTTTTATGGCAACTTAAGTACATATCTCATTTATAATCGAGCCATAAAGTAAGTGTCCTCTTCTTATGCTCCGTAAAATGGCCATTACCAATGAATACTTACTGCCAACAAATTGAAGACATTGTCGCCTATTGAGTTGACAATATACATTTAAGTGCAGGAGCTTATATGCAATTGTCCTTAATAAGGCTTTGTATAAAGACAATTTTTGTTATCTCGTCGTAAATGAATTTCGTTACGCGATATAATAAACTACTTTATCGATTAAATTATCGCCTAACTTTCGTTTGCAACCTTTTTGGGCAACTGGGACATGCTGACATGTATCTGTTTAGATGTGAACAATGAAATTTATTGACCACTATGAAATATAGTCAAACCGCATTTTAAAAACCTCAAGCTAGATGCAACAAACAGAGTAAATTAAAAATTTTACATACATAATACACACTTTATATAGACCAATTTGTGGTGAATAAATTTCTTTTTTTCTTTATGTCTATGACAATATTTAAATATTTATTTTACACATAATTTAATATTAGCATAAGATATTCTATTAATAGAAAAAATTCTGCATGTGTTCAAAGGCACCTTCCTTATCTGACTTCAAAATGGCGACTCTTAAGCAGAGCTGTTAAATTTCAATTACGATTAGTAATCAATTAGATAACATTTTAAAAAGAATTGTAATGATTATATAAATGCCTTCAAAAGAATTGCTGATAAATAATTGATTACAATTACTAATAATCGAAAAGTAATCTGAATTACTTAAAATTACTAAAAATAATTAAAAGGAATCAAAAGTTAAAAAGTAATCCGACTACTTTCAAAGATTACTTTTGATTCTTAATAAATAATCAAAAATAATCAAAAGTAATCCTTAGAAGTAATAGGACTATTTTTTGATTAACTTTTGATTCTTTTTGATTATTTTTAGTAATTTTAAGTAACTCAGATTACTTTTCCATTATTAGTGATCGTGCAAAACTGAATATAATCGTAATTTAATCATTACTTCACCTTTAAGAAAAAGTAATCAAATTAGTAATCATTACGATTACTAATCATTACTTAATAGCTATGCTTTTAAGTTGTTAGTAATTATTCCAAAAAGGATGGGAATATTAAAATCAAATAAAGCAAAAGTTACTGAGCTGTAACCTTCTTAAAAAATCTTATGAATAACTTAAATTATTATCCAATAAAAGTTGTATATTGGAAAATTATATTTTTGTCATTTTCTCACTTTCAGCTTAGATTGACTTAAGCACACAATTAATTTTTTAAAACCACTTAGCGTGAGACATTTGAGTAATTGTTTGAGTCAAATTAAATAAATTTGTATTACATACGAGTACATATCGCACTTGTACCTCCAAAGGGACTCAATTTAAAATTCTCAGCAGAGGCAAATAAATATTTTTTTTAATATACTCTCATGTACCAAAGAAGGATACAACTGTATTTATTTTGAAGTAGAAGTATAGCAAATGATGTAAGATTTTTACCAAAATTGCAAGCTATTAAATTAACACCCTCTAGAGGAGCAAATGCGATAATTATATTTATTTACTTATCTCTATTTGCCAATAGCGGTAGATAAATAGAATTTATGCCTGTGAATTTTTAAACAACAATAAATGCAAATAGTTTTAATATATTTTTTTTTCTGCACAAACCGTGCACGCAAAAACCTCAATGACAAATGAACAGGTATACGCTGTTTCCGTTTCCGCCAAACGTTAGTGTATGTGTTAGTGCAAGTGTGTATGGATTTGTGTGCCCTTACACATGTACACAAGCCATAAAACAATTACTAATTTATTGTGGTTAACACAAACAAGAGGCAAGCAAAAAAACTAAATTTATATTGTTTATTATACATACATACATATTTGTTTTATTGTGCAGTTATACATATTACTTTTTGTATTATTTTTTTTGTTTTAGATTACTTTCAATTTAATACAAATTTAAACTAGAAAAGTGTATGAAATTGCACTTCATTACTGTTAAGACTTGTCAAGATGTTTTGTCACTTGGAAACAAGCACCTTCAGCAAATGGTGTGCAGCCACACAATTCTTCCATTTCAATTCAATCACATTTCTCAACTTTGAGTTGTAATTGCAAATGTTACTTTAATATATGAAACTGAACTTGAAGTAGACTAAGTACAAAAAAAAAAGAAAAAAAAAATACCCGTATACATATGAGTATGAGGCATTTCATATTTGTTTCGTTTTCCGAATTTGTGTGATATTTGGGGATTATTTGAAAGATATCAGCATTTTAAACAATAATTTTTATACCCTTTACCAAAAAAATGGTAAAAGGGTATATATGTATAGGTTTGTCATTCCGTTTGTAATTTCTATAATATCAATAAGCGACCCATAAAATATATATATTCTGGATCCTTATGCATAGGGAAGACGAATAAGCGATGTCCGTCTGTCTGTACGTGAAATCGTTTTTCCGAAGCTCCCAGAAAAGCTAGAGACTTTGTTCTTGGACTGGTGTGTCAGAAATTTTCCAAAATAGATTGGTATTGAAATTCAGCAAAATCGAGCAGACGATTGCAGAGCTGGAAAACTTAAACTTTATTTTGCCATATAAAAGTAACTACCGAAAACAAATATTTATTTTTTTTAATAAATAAACTTATTTTACACTTCAATACGACTAAAATTAGTATTTTAAATTAAAAAATATAAAACAAATTAAAAAGACGTTTCCAGGGTTGGAAAACTTTAACTTTTTGTGTTATGTAAAATTAACTATGTCTAAAACTATATTAGTATTTTCTCGAGAACCGTAAGAGCTACAGACCTGAAATTTGAACACAGTGTGTAGACCGCTACAACAACAAATTCATGAGAATTGGAAATTAAAGGGTTTTCCAAAACGAGCAACGAAAAATTTTAAAATCCCATGTAGTGTATATACAATTGTATGTATATACACTTGAAATTTGTAAGGTATTTTTATACAGACTACAAAAATTAACCCTAAAATTTCCAAAAATTTAATTTTAACTGATGGAACAGTTAATGCAATTTTGACTATGCGCTTTTGACAACTTGCTGTATCTTGGAAACCGTAAGAGCTAAAGTCTTGAAATTTTCAAAAACGGTAAAACAAAAAAATTCCAAAACTATAAAATCGCCAAACAAAAAAAAAATCGCCATAAAACAAAAAAAATCGCCAAAAATTTTTAAGACTAAAATAAATCGCAAAAAAACGGAAAAATTGCTAATATGAAAACAGAAATCGCCAAAATGAAAGAAAATCGCCAAAATGAAAAAAAATCGCCAAAATGAAAAAAAATCACCAAAACGAAAAAAAAACCTAAAAAACAGAAAAAAATCGCCAAAAAGAAAAAAAACGCTAAAATGAAAAAAACCTCCAAAAACAGAAAAAAAACTTCAAAAAAGCAAAAAACCTTCCTTTCGTGCGCGATTCTAAGTCGCACTTAACTGAATTTTTTTAATATTAAAGGAATTAAATGAAACTAAGTTTTTCCTTATTTCGTTTTTGCTTTGTTCACTTAACATATTTTATGTATTTTTTAAAGAACTAGATTGGTATCAATAATCAGAAAATCCAGGGTTGAAAAACTTACACTTTTTGTGTTATGTAAAATTAAATAGGTCAAAAATTTTTTTCTTTTTCTTTATAAATTGAATATATTTTATGCTACTGAAAGAAAAGTTTGGCGTATAAAATTTGAAAAATAAAAATTACAGCTCCAAAGATGGAAACTTTAAAATAATTATACATTTTTTCACAAAACAAATATGTATGTATGTATGTATGTATGTATGTATGTATGTGTCTGTATACTATTGATTAAGATTCTTTGATTCTAAATTTTATATCGTGTTTTTGATATGCCCGATATGCAAAAACAACAACCAAAACATGACAAACACCATGAAGAAGCAAGAGCTCTTGCTTCTTCGACTGTGACTGTTTGGTACTTACAAAAGCATACAGACTGCTTACGATTTTACTAGCGAAACTAACCAAAAGCAACAGCAAATCAAATTCAAACTTTTGAAATCATCGACTGCTGAAAGTATTGCGCAATTGTTCATGATTCATTTTTTGCTTCTGGTTTGACTGCGACTGCTGATTATTTTCACAAGCACAAGCAATATAATTGGTTTATTTTAAGCAGTTGGAAGACGCAAAAGCAGCGAAAGGTCAACATTTTACTACTTTTGCTACTTCGACTTAAGTTTTTTAAACATTGAAATTTAACATTCGAAACATAATAATAACTGTAGTGCTACACATATATTTAGCTTTTTAAGAAATATACAACTATAAAAATACCTAAGGCCATGCAGATGAAAGACACTATTGTCAGTGTACATACACAAAACCAAAAGAACAAACTCTAACACGAACTAATGATGTGATCGAGAACTATAATGCAGAGTTTGTTGAATGTACTGCGACTTTCTGGGTATTGCCAACATTCTCTGGAAGCTTTATCTTGAGTACAAAAGCACCAATGTGTGCGCTAAGCGGACAGTATTATGTAAGAAACAGAGTAGCTAACATCATGATATTCTGGCAATGAATAGTTTAACATTGTGTATTTAAAAGCTTTGAGTATCAGTGTTGAGTAACTTAAGTGTTCTGATTTAATAATAATTATATAATAGGGGCTATTTACTTAATTTGCAGCATGCCGACCTGCTAAGATAATAATTCTAAAAAATAAAAACCTAAAAATAACAAACACTAAAGCATAAGCAATCACAACTCAATACGATCAAAGCCAGTACCCCATTTCTGCAACTTGTGAGAAGTTCTCGCATCGAGAAAAATTAAATAATTATATTGGTTGTCCTATTTTACACAGGGTTACTCACATAAAAATGTATATAAACTTACAAAAAATATCAACAAATACAGTTTTTTTCTTACTCACCCTGTTTTTCACAGGATGATAAGAATTTTTTCGATTCGAAAAGTTCTCACATTCCTTACAGAAACGAGGCACAGTTCACAGAAAAAAAATCTGTAACAAGTGAAAACAAATCATTTGCCACATAGTTTTTACACACAAATGACTCAATATTTGTGCAGCCATTAAGTACACAAAGATGTCACGAGACGGAAAATTATTGAGTTTTCAGACTGTGAGAAATCAACTCAATGAAATCAAGATAAGGATCTGTATTATTTTTATCCATTTCTTTCAAAATTGAAAAAAATACTCCTTATGCAAACGTTTTAAAAAATTAAAAAAACCGCTAATGAAATATTATTGCGCAATAATTTATATTGGATAATAAAATTGCCTATAATATAGTATGTTTAGGCGTATGTAATAAAATCAATGCGAGAAAAGAATTTTTATTAGTTTCCTTCAAAATTAAAAAATATAGTCCTGATTTGTATGAGTATTAGTACAAATGTATTAATAATTTTAAAAATTTAGCAATTAAAAATTTTATTGTGCAATAATTGATATTGCACAATAAAATTTCTTGAAGGTAAGTACAAACGTATGCAAAAAATGTATATCAAATGCAACAAATAAGATTTTATTGTGCAATAATTACTTTTACACAATAAAATTGCCTGTGTGTGCATTATCGTAGTAGGTAGCACAATATATGCAATAAAATCAAATTTCTACTGTCTAAATGCCTAGTTGCTAATTTTATATTTATTTTAAAAAAATTTTCAATATAAACGTATTATTATAATATTGTTATACTTATTGAGTAGTGTCGAGAAAAGTGACAAATATTAATAATAGCATTAAATTACGCAATAATATTTTGTTGTCTATGGGTACGTTCCTAGCGGGAAAAGCTATGTTAAAGATACGATAAGGTAATGTACAGCATGTGTAATATTTCAGTTCAGAACTCACTTTACTAACGTACGGACATACATATATATAGTATACAGACACATACATACATATTTGTTTTGTGAAAAAATTTATAATTTTTTTTTAAGTTTCCATCTTTGGAGCTGTAATTTTCATTTTTCAAATTTCATACGCCAAACTTTTCTTTCAGAAGCATAAAATATATTCAATTTATAAAGAAAAAGAAAAAAATTTTTAGACCTATTTAATTTTACATAATACAAAATTTTTAAGTTTTCCAACCCTGGAGTCATTATTTTGGATTTTTCTGGTTGTTGATACCAATCTAGTTCTTTAAAAAAATAAATAAAATATGTTAATTGAACAAAGCAAAAACGAAATAAGGAAAAACTTAGTTTCATTTAATTCCTTTAATATTAAAAAATTCAGTTAAGTGCGACTTTGAATCGCGCACGAAAGGTAAGTTGTTTGCTTTTTTGAAGTTTTTTTCAGTTAAAACGATTTTTTCAGTTTTGTCGCTTAATTCTGGTTTTGGCGATTTTTTTCTGTTTTTGCAGTTTTTTTTCATTTTGGCGAGTTTTTTCTGTTTTTGGAGGATTTTTTTTAATTTTGGCTTTTTTTTTTGTTTTTGGGCTTTTCTTTATTTTGGAGATTTTTCTCATTTTGACGATTTTTTTTTTCATTTTGGCGTTTTTTTTTTTGGTTTTTTTCTTCATTTTGGCGATTTTTTCTGTTTTTTTGGGGTTTTTTCGTTTTGGCGATTTTTTTCATTTTGGCTATTTTTTTCATTTTGGCGATTTCTTCTGTATTTTAGGTTTTTTTTTCGTTTTGGCGATTTTTTTAATTTTGGCGATTTTCTTTCATTTTGGCGATTTTTTTTTCATTTTAGCAATTTTTCCGTTTTTTTGTGATTTATTTTAGTCATAGAATTTTTTTTTAATTTGGTGCTTTTTGTTCATTTTGGCGATTTTTTTTTTGTTTTTGACAATTTTTTTCGGTTTGGCGATTTTATAATTTTTTGTTTTTTTAGTTTTACCGTTTTTGAATGTTTCTGAGTTTTGCTCTTACGGTTTCCAAGATACAGCAAGTTGTCAAAATTGCATAGTCAAAATTGCATTAACTGATGGAACACCCTTTAATTTAAATTTTTGGAAATTTTAGTGTTAATTTTTGTGGTCTGTATAAAAATTTCAAGTGTATATACTATGTTTTACTATGCTTATATTAATGCCTAAATATTTTTCACAACTTTATTGATTTATTTTTATACCGTGTAACATAATTTTGATTTATGTCAAGCAGGTGTATATGTTTTTTTCCTACTGACTGTACTTGGAATTATTACACTATTGCTTATATTGCCAAATTAAAAAAAGTGTGAAAAAGATGAAAAAAGAATATAACGAATATTTACCATGAAGAGTAAAACTTAAGCTGAACGTATTGCATAAATTGTGATGCAATGTAATGAAATCAATTTATTTGATCAAATCAAAAGCTGTTTGTTATTTGCACATCTACACACATACACACCACACAGTCTTATGCACATTATTGTTGTATATGTATGTGTGTACATAAATTTATGCACATGCACACATCTAAGAGCCACACATACTTACATACTCACATAACTGCAAGACATATGTAGTACATGAAGTACATATCAATGCATAACATAATAGAAAATTGTATAGTCTAATGATAGTTTCTCAAGTGGAAATGAAAGTATGTCAGTAGCATGTATGTACATATTAGTAATTTGCTTTCATCTCCCTAAAGAACTGCTACCAGAGAAGCTTGAATGTGATTTACAATTTCAATCGATTTGAGCTGCAAATAAACTATGCAAACACCATGAATAGAGTAGAAGCTGGGGAAAAAAATTGCAAAAAAAAAAGAAATAAATTTATGCAAACAAGAGAAATCTATAAGGAACTTATGCCAGAAGAAGTGTAAAAAATAGAATATTTTATAAAGTGTGTTAGCAATATAAAACAAGCATTATTTAAAATTAATAACTTTATTAGTTTCAAGTAAAATTTTAATTTATGGAATGAATTTCTGTTAGTGGTAAATCGTCAGCTAAGAGCAACATATAGAGAATAATGATGGAGTTCAGTGACTGAAATAAATTCATATTCACCACTAACATGAGTGAGAAGTTAAATTTTTGTTTCACATAATATTTTCAATACTCTCGAAGGTAAAATAAATATCGTGAAGTTCACTTGAAATTTTCTACCTGTCATTATTTTTGGCTGTATATTTAAAAGGCAAGATTTTGAATAAAAATTTAATTGAATAAAATATAAGCGGATGTCTAGTATTTTGCCGATTTGTACTTCTACGGACTCAAGATAATTATAGGTGTATAGGACAAATAATTCTGAATAAAATCAAGTAGATTTCAATTGAAATCTTTATCAAAATCTATAATGTATACACTAAGTTTTTTTTACACTTATCAAGACTTCGTATCCAAAACAAAAACTGAAATTTTTCCAAGACTATAACCAAACAACTGGAATATAGCTAATTCACACACCTTTTTTAATACATGGCTTTATATCTTATAGGACATTTACATTATTTCGAAATCTAGTACTTTCAAGATTTCGAGCTAAATCAAACTGCTTTGTTCCAAATTTCCCATACAAAACAAAATGTAATTTTTCAGTAGATTTGTAGGAAATCTAATAAGAATCGAATGCTTTATTTATTCTTAACTACCTTGTTCAACAAAAGGTGAGTGAATTAGCTACACTCTGATTAAAAAAGTGTGTGAATTGGCTGCAATGCAGCTGTTTGGTTGTAGTTTTGGAAACAAATCAGTTGATGAGTTTTGTTTTCGATAAAAGAAATCTTGATAAATGTCAAAAAAAGTTGGTGTAAACGGTATAGATTTTCATACAAATTTTAATCAAAATATGCTAGATGTTATGCTGATATAAATGGCCTACTAAACTGTAAAAGTGCTGACCTAGCTCATTCTCACACCTTCAATAGAAAATGTTGTAGAGCATAGCTAATTCACTCATCTTTTATATAAATATGTTGTACAGGGTAGTAATAGAAAATAATAGTACGAGTATTACATTTTGAATAGATTGAGTACAAATCCATTTAAAGAAAGATTTCGTTTTGTATGGGGAATCTAGTAAAAAGCAACTATATTTAGATCAAAATCTCGCCAGTTTTAGATTTTGAGAGGCATTTAGCCCTATTAATATTAATGAATTTTTTGTTGCTATTGTTATAACATAAATAATTCAAGAAAAGGAAATGGAGCTGGATCGCCCATACTAACAGAAAGATGATTCCATTTCTCAAGGCTCAAGAAGCTGACCAACAAACACTTGGAGACGCACGATTCCCCAAGAACTAGAGCAGTGCCATCTAACATAGGACAACACGATAACACCAGCAGCAAACCGCATAATACGGAGATGTTTTGTGGAAGTCATATGCTCCCAGGAGGTGTAATGGATAAAAAAAAAATTCAAGCAAAATTATGAAATATAAGAAGTAAAGAAATTCAATTAAAAGCTGTGCACTGACGTATGCATTTTTGAATTAATAAATTTAGACAGGAAATTTTCTTAGTTTAATTAAACATAAAAGGTTTCAGTACTCGCTGATTGTGGAAATCGAGCACGAGATCAAAATTTTCTGCTAACATTGAGAGACAAGCTGTTAAATCACTGTTCCCAGTTTAGGGATTGGGGATGAAAATTTCGTATTGGGGATCTGGGGATTTGTTAGGGATGTGACCAAATTTGAGGGGATTTTTAGGGGATTTTTTTATAACTGATGGTCAAACAAGAATGAATTTTGAACAACGAAGTATGCGTCTGGAAAGTCTAAAAATGTGTGTTACTGTTCATAGTGTATGGTTTTTAATAAAGAAGAATTATCAAGGCAGATTAACCAATAATGAACACTACCAAAATAAAAATACGCAACAAAATGCAATACGAATTTTTGGAAGCACTTCTTAGAATAGAGTAACTTCGGGTAATGTGGACTATCATTTTATTTTTTGGATATTGTCGGCATAATACCGGTAAAAAATAAGAAAACATTGTTTCAATATCATAGTAGATGTTTTGCCTAAATATATTTCAATTCAAAAATTATATATATTTGCCTACAAAATTTTGAATGCATAAAATTGTAAAAAACCCAAAATTGCGTAATAAAAAAACTTAGCGGGTATTGTGGACCAGTATGTGCGGGTAATGTGGAATACTGGTCCAGGTTTCAGGTTTTTTCTTTTCAGGTTTCAGGTTTTTTTTTTGAAGAAATATTTTAGTTTAAAAACTAATTGAAAATACAAACTCACCGATTGTAATTACAACTAAAAGCGTATTTTTGTTGTAGAAAGTAACGGACCAGTTAAATTCTTTATATATGAGAAAAACAAACTGTTCGACTCTTGAGCTATCAAAATGTTCACCTCACGCATCAACAATCAGAACTTAACTAAAATGGCAACATTGCAATTATGTATTCAAAAGCAATATTGATGTTTGTTTTTATCAATTACGAAAACATACATCAAGGCAGCGTTGCCAAATTTCATGCATTTTCTAAAATATGCGGGTGGTCCACATTAGACGCATAGTCCACATTACCCGAAGTTACTCTAAACATACACTTTAAAAATAATTCAATTTGTTGTGACAAATTTAAACCTTCTGCTCAAATGCTAAAACTTTTTAATGCAAGTACTATGTACAAGAAAGTTTCTGAGGCTGATGAGTCAGAAGATTTCAATTCTGAAGTTAATGAAATGGTAAACTATATGTAATTTTGTCTTTACAAGTTTTATAAGTACAAATTAAATTTATATGAATGTAAATATACTTGTAGCTATGGATATAAATGAATTTGATTGAATAAATATGTTATTTTTGTCATTATTTTTCAAATAAAATTAAAAATTTTTTATTATTTTCACTAAGGGAAAATTTTTAATCAAAAAACTGAACTTGGGGATTTTCGGGGATGCGAAATCAAAAATTGGGGACAAGCTCTAGAAAAAAACTGGCAACACTGTGTTACAGTTAGAGGGTACAGTATTACCTTAATACTGTATTATAATTTTCGCTTTGACTACCGTTTCAAAACGGTATATAAAAAAGACAATTTTACATTGAAAAGATACCGTATTACCGTAGTACTGTATTATCAATTTTACCGTAGTACTGCATTATCATTTCAATGTAAAATGGTAGTTTTTATATACCGTTTAGAAATGGTGGAGTGTGTCGTTTTTAGACGATACTCAAACGAGAATAGACCTGATTATCTCCATTTCGATCATATTTGAGGAGCTGGCAAATAAAACTAAACTTGTCCTCAGTACATAATTTAAACAAAAAAAATGTTTTGACGAAATTTTTTTATTTAAAAGAACTAAAGAAAACTGACTTTTCCTTGCTTGTCTCTATCTAGGTACGAGTATTTAGTTCAGTTATTTGTCTGTGCTGTAAATAACAGTTAATGGGACTAGCCTGGCTTTGTTCGCCAGCTCTTCAATTTTATCTACATATAATTAAAAATACGACTATGGCCTAAGAACTCTTGATATCCCTTGCTGATTTAATTTAAATTAATGGATTGTTCTCTTCTAAAAATAGAAATCTTTTGGGATATAAATAAATTTTATATTCATGAAAATTTATCAAGTATCACATACACAAATTTATAACAATGATTTAATTTCGCACCATAGTCTTTTATTAAATTTAAAATAAAAAAGTCTACTTTTGTCGTGAAATAAAACTCTATTATAGGTCTTATTCATACAAAATTTTTCGGATTTATAAGAGGTTTATAAAATCAATTTCCATAGAAAATTTTCTTTTACATTGTCTAAACTTTAACAAATATTCAAGTATAAAATCCTTTCACTGGAATTTTTCTAAAACTATCACAACATGGAAGTAAACCATCTGCCTTAAATGTATGTATGTATTTTATCTAAAAAAAATTAAAGTAAATACGACATGTACAGGAATTAAGTGAGGAAAAAGTTTAACTGTGAAAATGTACCCCTTTGTCCGCTCATTTACTTGTAATTGAATATTTCTTGCTTGCTTCACTGGGAAAAATTTATTTTCTTACCCGCTCTGCTACACTTTCTCTTTGGCAGTGAAAAATTCAGCATGATTTGATATTATGACGATGTATATATATACATACATATATGTATATATACATTTCTACTACAGCCATCATTAGTGCAACTACAATGGAGTATGTATGTACGTATTTAACTCACTTTAGCTAATTATTTAAGTTTCACGTAGAGAACGTGCGCCTTATGACTTTTTAATTATACCTTTTGCCTTGTACAATTTGAACGATAACGCAATTACAACTTAAACAGCGAATACAGACAGACCGTGATAAACTTACCTAAAAATATAAGAAGAAGAAAAAAGGACATTAAGTTTTAAGTAAATGTATTAGTCAAGCAGCAAATAAGAGTAAATGAATTTTCTATTCTTTCTTAAATGAATATAAAACTATGGTATATGTTGTAATACAATTTAATTAAATTAATTTTAGAGCCTTTAAATCTGATGAATGAAAATTTTAGATCCTGCCAATAATAATATGTTCTAAAATAGCAATAAAGATGTACGAGTAAAGCTTAAACAAACCAAAATTCAATTGGTTTCTATGGTAATGTCTATGGCGTTATGGCGATTCACCTATAATCAAATACAGTGTTGCCCATAAGTTTGGTTCGAACAGCTGTTTTCTATAGTTATGGTTATGTCACGTCTAATTTAAGCTTAAGGGATATTCCATCAACATCAGGTGCCTATGATGCTGCCATATCCACAATGCCATAGCCATAACCAACCAAAAATTCAATTGGTTTCTATGGTAATGTCTATGGCGTTATGGCGAGTCACCTATAAGCTTAAATTATACTTGATATAGCCAAACCAAAATTCAATTGGTGTCTATGGTGATAGTGAGAGAGACTCGCCATAACGCCATAACTCTCACCATAGAAACCAATTGAAGTTTGGTTTGGTTATAGCTTTGGCGTTATGGCTATGTCACGTCTAATTTAAGCTATAATCAAATGCAGTGTTGGCCATAAGTTTAGTGCGAACAGCTGTTTTCTATGGTTATTGTTATGTCACGTCTAATTTAAGCTTAAGGGATATTCCATTAACATGAGGTGCTTATGATGCTGCTGCCGTCTCCAAAATACTTAAGTAGCTGGCTAGAAGACGACAAATGCAGCTGCCAGCATTTGAAGTCTTGTGTTCGTGTAGTCTGCTGCAGTGAATGTGTTTAATGCTTAACAGTGAGTTGTCAACTGCAAAATGGGCTCTGCTAAGATTTTTGGTTTTTGACTCTGCTAAATAAAATTTAAGTGTATCTTCATACAAATTAAAATGTTATTGTTGTACACCAAAGGTGAAAAGTACCCTTTTTGTTTTTGCAACGCTGTCCGCCTGTCCATATGTCCGTCTGTCCGTCACAGGAAAACCGTATTAGCTTTGGCCGCTAAAACAACAAATATATGACAGTTATGAATTAAAAGCTGTTCCAAAACGAGTAACCAAAGATCCCATGTTATATACAATTATATCGTCGTGTATTTAATTACTGGTTTGCCGCACACTATATTAAAAATGCATTATTACTGCGGCAAACCATTAACCACCCGATGATATACATATAGACACTTGAAATTTGCAAAGTTGGTGTATTTTTATACAGACTACAACAATTAATACTAAAATTTAAGAAAATAAAAATTAAAGGGTGTCCTATCAGTTAATGTAATTTTGACTAAGTAATTTTGACAACTTGCTGTATCTTGGAAACCGTGAGAGCAAAACTCTTGAAATTTTCAAAAACGATAAAACTAAAAAATCAAAAAATTATAAAATCGCCAAACCGGAAAAAATCGCCAAAACCAAAAAAAATCGCCAAAACGAAAAAAAAGCACCAAATTAAAAATAAAATGTCTAAGAATAAAATAAATCGCGAAAAACTGGAAAAATTGCTTAAATTAAAAAAAATCGCAAGGCAAACTATTGAAATTTTCAAATAAAATAAAACTAAAAAATGCCAAAATTTAAAATCTCCAAACCGAAAAAAATCGCCAAAACGAAAAAGCGCAAAATTAAAAAGAATCTAAAACTAAAATAAATCGCTAAAATTCGAAAAAAATCGACAAAATTTAAAAAATCTCCAGAATTAATAAAAAATCGCCAAAATTAAAAAATCACCAGAACGAAAAAACGCCAAAAACCGACATAAATCGCCAAAACAAGAAACAAGCGCTAAGACTTAAAAAATTATATAATTATAAAAAATTTATAAAATCGCCAAACACCGAAAAAATCGAAAAAACCAAAAAAAGGGCCACACTAAAAGAAAATCTCTAAAAGTAAAATAAATTGCCAAAAATCGAAAAATCGCCAAAATTAAAAAAAATCGTCAACAATTAAAAAAATCGCCAAAATGAAAAAACGCCAAAAAACCGAAAAAAAAGCGCCAAAACTAAAAAAATCGCTAAAAACCGAAAAAACGCCAATAACGCAAAGTAAGCGTTAATTAAAAAGCACCAAAATTAAAAAAACCGCCAAATTAAAAAAAAACGTAAAAATCCTAAAACTACAGTTTTATAACATATTTATATTAGGAGTCGCAGAACAAAACGTGCTTTTTTCATTTATTTAGAAAATGTTTTTTTATGTATTTTTATTATTTGCATTTTATTTAAAACAATATGTACTCCTTTTAATTTATTTTAACAAAACGTGCTATTTGCATATTAAAAGTTCTTTAAATTCGTACATTGTTACCGTTTATTGTTGCGAATTATGGTGGTCTAATGCATTTTTAATATTATATTCTGGGTTCATGCTATAAAATAACCAAAAAGGCACGTTTTGTTCGGTGACTCCTCATATATTATATAGGCTAAAGTTCGTATAATATTATGTATCAAGTATCCGTACGGAAACTTTCCTGTGCGAGCCGTGCAAGTCGCACTTTACTTTACTTTCTATTTGAAAATTGCAAGCCATTGTAAAAATAATTAAGTTAAAAATATATTGGCCCACAAAGTTGCCAAATTTCTCATTCTATCGATAAATTTTGCTTTTGAGTTATTTTATTTGGAATTATGTCAATCAATCGCAGTATGTTTTACCCTAGAATTAAAGCTCTAGATTATTAAATTAACTTATCTATTTCTTTTAAACTTTTAAAACATTTATGGCTTCAAACAGTTCTGCAATACAAAATTCTTGTTAAAAACTAAACAACTTCTAGAAACAGGAAATTAAAAATTTATTAATAAATTATTAAAATAAATATTATCCTTTGCCAAGCAACTTATGTTCTCAAACAAATAGCAATTTTAAAACCTAGAAAAATTCTTGGAAATGTAAAAAATTAGAGCCACCCCTTTACGATTGGCAAGCATTAATATTGCTTTTCTCGGAAATCTTGTATAAACAAGAAAAATTAAATGAAATTTTGTATCAAGGACATAGCAAACACACACACACACACACACTCGCATACTTTTTACACATACGCACACTGTCAAAACAAATCACAACTTCAAACAGCAACAATACAGTGAGTTTATATTTTCTTTGCGCTTTAGTTTATGCGAAACCATTTAATATTTCTTTTTATTAATTGGCGCGTGTCATTTATTTATTAGCTGCAGGCTGGTTAAGGAAAGTAAAACTAACATGTTATAAAGTATTGTTTTTTCTAGGTATGTAACATAAATAAAAAGTTATAAATGAACAACAGAAAAGTAGGTCTCCTTTGTTATAATTTTACTTTCCATGAAACGTTTAAAAATTAGTTTTGTTATTTAAACCTTTTATGTATGGTTTTGTTAATGCCAGATTTCTACTTTTGCCATATTAAATTTTATACAACAAAAAAACATGATTTCTATAGCCAGCAAACATTTCTTGACATCTGACAAATGGCTGTAGTTTTACTTGTTCCCCCTTTTTAATATGCTTTAGATTTGGTTTCCTCAGAAGTTTTCTTCATGGCGGTTATCCTGCAAGCTAAATAAAATAAGCCGCACGCATTGTAATTACAAATGAGTTAAAAAGTTAAATAAATTAGTTTTGTGGCCAGCAGGGAAAAAATTGTGTGATTATGTTTTTGATTTGGCTTAAAAAATTATAACACTGTTTGTTGCCTGTTTAAGGATCAAAATAAGGTTTTTTTAAACTAAAAAAAAAATCACTGAAAATCACTTATTATCAAAGGGATCATTAAATATTTTAAAATAATTGCTGATGTTATTAAATGATAATTTTTTGCTTGGAATATTTCATTTTGGGAAATTTCATTTAAAAAGATAAATGATATAAAAGTAAAAAATTTAATGTTGCTTAACTTAAATTTAATTTTAAACTAAATTACTTAAAAGCTTAAATCAAACCCAGCATGAGCCGATATGCGCTGGTGTTAATTTCAATGCAAGTGAAGCAAGGACATGCCTGTCTTCCATATATCCTTCATTCAAAATAGTTAACTACAATTATGATCAGCATGAGCTTAAAACTCATAAATACTTGTAAAACTGTATAGTAAAGGCCCCTGAGAATTTTTTTTGCTACAAACTGCAACAAACCCACCTCTCATATATCCTTTTTAGTCAAAAATAGAATTTTAGCTAAAATTGTAAGCAATATTTTAAAAAACCATTATAATTACTTTTAAAACTAAGAAGATATATATTTATTTTTGGCTGCAATTACTTTTAAAAACCAAACAAAAGTTAATAATTGCTTTTTAAGATTAAACTTTAAAACTCTCTGCTAAGTTTAATGATAATCCTTTGTACAAATAATTAATATTTTGATAAAATTACAATCAGAATATGTAAAAAATGTATAAGAACTTGTAGAAATATTCAGCAAAGGCTTATGAGAGGTTTGATCACAATCACTTGAAGAATAAGTGCACCTCCCATATATCCTTTATTTTCAAAATTAATGTTAAGCCTTAAATATCTTCTGAATCAAACAAAATTAGCTAATTGTTTTTAAAACTATATTAAGAAACACTGGGAACTTTTATTGCAATTAATGGTAAGAAAGATGTATTGACTATGTTCTTTACATAAATTATTAAATTTTAGCTAAAATTACAATTATAATAAGTAGCAAATTCATAACAACTTGGGGAAACATTCTGTAAAGCTCTAGAACAAGATTGATTGTAATCGGTGGAAGGATATCAACTCTTCTCATATATCCTTTTCTTACATATTTAAGTTTTAGCCAAAATGACAAGAAAATTACCTTAAAATTTGCAAGAACTTACGAAAATCTTGTAGTAAGTATTCTGAGAATATTTATTACAGTCTGCACAAGGATATGCCAGATTCATATATAGAGCTAATTTTTAAACTGAAGTCTTTGTTACAACAGAATCAAACAAACATCAAAAAAAATTTTAAATATGCGAAAAACCTCTCTGAAAAGTTTTACCTAAACCTGTGCAAATTTAAATATTTAATCTTTTAGGTCCAACTACGCTTACCATAACTCTAAGATTTGTAAAAACTTGTAGAAATATTCTATGAGAATTTTGACAAAAATAGGTTCAAGAATATGAGTATCTTTCCTCTATCCCTTCTTTGAATACATAAATTTAAGCTGCGCTTACGTTCTAAAGAAGCAAAAAAATACATAAGAGATTGTAAATATATTCTGCTATGGTCGGTGAAACTTTTCTCAGTAATTGGTTCAAGGACATAAGTACCTTCTGCATATCCTTTTTTTCATGACATAGTTTCAAAGCCAATTAGCATCGGAATGAAATGAAAATTAAGAATATGTTTATATAAAACTATTAATAATTTTAAGATTTTTGGACATGCATAACTCTCATATACATACATATCTTAACTAATATTATATAATTTGAGCTACAATTACGTTCTGGTGGAGCCAAAAATATCATTAGGACTCAGCAATATATTCTGCTAAGTTTCATGAAAATTTTCATAGTAATCGGTGCATCGACATAAGTACCGCCTATATATCCTTTTTTAGTAATAATTTTTAATGGCAATAACATTCAAAATAAAAACGAGAATTAAAAGTAATAAGTAATTAAAAGCATTTATACTATTAAAATTTCTTGAAAATTCCTATGCTAGCGGTGCAAGGACGTGCATAACTCTGATATATCCTTTATTAAAATAATTAAGTCTTAAGTGCAATTACGAACTGAAGGAGCCAAAAATGTCATAAGAACTCATTCATATATTCTACTGTCTTGTGAAACTTGTAATGGTGCAAGGACACAAGTACCTCCTATATTTTTTTTAAGCGTTAAATTAATGATAATTACCATCAGAATGAAATGAAAATTAAGAGCAAAATAAAACTCTTACACAAATAAAATTTCTTGAAAAATAATTAAGTTTACGATGCAATTTCGATCTGGAGGAGCCAAAAATATCTTAAGAGCTCATGAATACATTCTGCTAAGACCTCTGGAACTGTTTATAGTAATCCGTGCAAGGACATAAGTCTCTCATTTATATCCTTTTTTAGTACTAAATTTTTAATGGCAATTGCCATAAGAATGAAACGAAGAATGAAGATTTATATATGAATAAATCTTTATATGCTATTAAAATTAACCGACATTTATTTGCGAGCACTGCACGGACATGCATATCTCCTATATATCCTTTAATAAAAAAGTTTAGTGTTTGCTGCAATTACGATCTGAGGACTCCAAGAATGTCATAAGAATTCGTAAATATATTCTCTTAAGTATTGTGCAACTTTTCATAGTTACCGGTGCAAGGACATAAGTACCACCTTTATATCCTTTTTTAGCAATAAATTTTAAATGACAATTGCTATCATAGTGAAACGAGATTTAAGAGTTACATATAAATAAAACTGCTTATACAATTCAAATTTGAAAAAAAAATTTGCTAGCGGTTCAAGGATATGCATAGCTCTCATATATCACTTATTATAATAAATACTAATACAATATTATTACTTATTATAATAAATAAAAATAATTTTTTATGAAATTTCGATCAGGAGCCAAAAGAACTCATGAATATATTCTGATTTTCCAAGTTAACGGTTGAAAGACATAAGTACCTCCTGCATATCCTTTTTTCGCAATACATTTTTGACGACAATTTTTAGAACGAAAATTAAAAGTTGTGCAAGATTTTTAGATATCTGTAAAATTTCTTTGTAATCAGTTCAAGGACATGCATATCCCTCATATATCCTTTATTAAAATAATAAAGTTTTAGCTGCAATTACAATCAGAATTAATCAAACAATTCATAAGAACTTGTGGATATACTCAGCTCTGCTTTATTTAACTGCTTAAAGTAATCGGTAGAAGGACATTAGAGCCGCCTATATATCCTTTTTCAATGAAACGCAAGAATGAAACGAAAATTAAAAATTATGTATTGTATTATATTATACTGTAAGAGTTCTGGGAAATTTTCTTACTGTGTGTGCAAGGACATGCATAGCCTCACATATCCTTATTTTTAACAATTTAGTTATTGCTACAATATAGATCAGAATGAACCAAAGAACTCTTAAGAACTTATGAATATATTCTGCTAAGATTTTTGAAACTTTTTATTTTAATTGGTGCAAGGATATAAATACCTCCTATATATCCTTTTTTAACTCGGCGGAAAGGAAAACTAAGAGTTATATATGCATATATAGATAAACTAATAAGATTTCTGGATAATATCACTGCTATCGGTGCAAGGACATGCATAGCTGTTATATATCCTTTTAAAAAAAAAAATTAATATGATATAAAATTACAATAAGGATAAGTTGAAAACGCATGGAGTGTTCATAAAACCAGTCTGATAAGCTTACGAGGGTAATTTTGCAATAAACTAAGCGATGAACGCATGTGATTCCTGTTCGCATATCCTTTTAATTTAAAACTAGAAGTTCGACTTGACTTATGAAAACTAGTAATTATTTGCAGCTTTATACGTAAACATCTTTGCAATTTATTGCTTCGAACATGTTTTTAAGCAGGATATTTGGCAGATATCTTTGCACAAAACCTTTTTATACCACAGGAAGAAGAGTCTTAAATGCTGACTGCCTTATGGATTCAATCGAACTGTTAAAAACTGAAAATTATCTACTCTAGTAGGCCTACTATTTCCCTAGAAAGTTTTTTCAATTGCAATGAAACTGTGCACCCTTCTATACTGAAGGTAAAAGTTTACTAATAAAGATCCTTAATTTAGCTTAATACAAAATTAAGCATTATAAATGTAAGTCAAATGCTTGTTGTAATTCCTAAGCATTTGTTTTAAAAAAGATATTTTCCCCCAGCTTCTTTATCACAAAGTGGATGCAATAAATTTGTCCCTTAAAATTGATTCCATTTTTAATACACCTTGAGAATTTCTCTTTGGGGTATATTTTCATTTTTTCATTTAGTTAGTTATACCAACACGAGCATCTATTTTAACTGAACGTTTCTATGAACCAGACACTTATACATGTACATCAAAACACCAACACACAACCGTACATAAACTAAAATCAATGGAATCCATTGACAATAATGCACTGCTGCTACTAGTACTTGTGCTACTGCTGGCGGTGTTATTTTCTAAATTTTTCCTTTTTATTTTTTGTTTATTACATTTTCCTTCTTCTTCCGTTTTTTTGTGTAGTCTAAAAAAGTATCAAGTTGTTGGTTGTATCTATTAAAGAGCTGTTGTGGCAGTATCTGCAATACTCAACTTGTTATGTACGCTAAATTTAAAACAAATACTATGAATTTTAGAAAATTGCAAGCAAGGTTTCTAGGTTAATAGCATAGAGAGTGTACAAATGCAAATACACACACACAAACACACACACACACATACACACAAACTCAACTACGCCAGAGCACCAATACTATGAGCACTTTCTCACTGATAGTTACACACACTCACACATTTAGTAAGCGAAAGAGTAAGTGCTGCTGGCGAAAACTAAAGCCATGGTGGCATTCCTAAAAGTATGCTTTAAGTTTTTTTTTTGTCGTACTCTCTTGAATTTGTGTGCTATTGTATTTAGGGTTTTTATTGTTTCTAAATGAAAAAGTATGCTTTAAATAAATTTTGTAAAAATCACTCTGACACAACTACCCGGCTAAAGGAAATTTGTAGCATACTTTTAGGAAACTAATAACAAAAATAATTGCTTTAAATTTAAAGCGAAGGAAGAACAAGTAAAACAAAGCAACAATAAGGAATAAAAAAAGTATTCAAACTTTTTGCGAAACAAAGTATTTTTTTTTTGCCAGCAAACAATGAATTTCTTTCTTTTGGTTTTGCCTCAGCAGAAAAACTAACTTGAATGAACTATATAAAGAAAATAAATATTCAAATGTTAGATAATAAAATAAACCTTAAGCATGCATATGCACTAGTAAATGTTTGTTCAAAAATAAGTGCATAAATTCTTCTATTAGATACTGCAGTAAACTTAATTAAAAACAAATTCTGCAGCAAAGTTTGAAGAAATAAAAGTTAGTTTCTCCTTTTATCTAAAAGTAATCCATGAACATAAGGTTGGAAAAAAAGTTTCAGCATTACATCCAGATGATTTAAATAAAACTGAGCAAAACGAAAGAAAAAGTAAGGAAGAACTTTATGAAACATATTGATTATTCTGCCAGGCTTCTAAGGCCAACGAGGCAGTTAGAGAAGTTTGTTCGAGTCATTTAAAGAATGTAAGTTTAAAAAAAATTTAAGCAACTGTTTTTGTCACACAAATTTATTGTGGAACCAATATTTTGCCCTTAACATTTTACTACAATGAAATGTATTTAGTTGTTAGGCGGTAAGGACGAAAAAAAAAATAATTATTATTGATCCAGTCGGGAAATAATTCATGCTGATTTAAATATACACACTATTTATGGTTGGTATGAAATACTTTAGTAGTTGAACATTTTCAAATACTTTGCTTTGCCAAAACAACAATAATACCACTGGCTCTCAAATAATTTAAAGAAAATTTAGTTCCATTTATCACAGTGGACCCGATTGGGTCTCCGAGTAGAGGTGCGGTGTAGCACCACCCATCCTAACCTAACTCCTCTTTCTCACTGCATCAAAAAAGAAACAAATCTGGCAAACCAAAGGCAAATAACTAGGAAAATTCCTTATTGCTACAAATCATATATTTAATATAAAATCTTTAAGAACTCCCTGCATAGTGATGGCAGCTCCTTTAAAACCATTCAAAACAAAGCAAACCACCAACAACTCAAATGAAACAAAAAGTAGACAAAAAAAAAAAAGAAAACAAAATACCAAAAGATAGCAGAATAAATGAGTCTATTATTTAAACCATATAACATTACAATTCAATGTGAAAAGTACATCAAGAGCCAGTCATATCTGCTTCATTGTTTTCAATTCAAATGAGCACAAACTGGAACAGACACCAACAACGGTGGCATACTTATTGCAAAATCTAGTCAAAATCATCATCATCATGGGCATCACTAATAGCATTGTTATCGTCGCCAGGGGAAAGGGGCTTCGCCCATAACAACTCATCTTGTTTTCTCGTCATGAGCTTACCAATTTCTGATAACGAGGCAGGAGTTGTTGTCATTTAATGATAAAATTTTTTGTTGTTTACTTGACGCTTTTCAATATTGACTTGATAGAAAACGAGAAGAGAGCAAACGGAGGTTTAAAAGAAGAGCCAGGGAGTGGTTTTTTTTTTTTTGTTCTCATAACGAAACTTATAATTTTTGGTCACATTTAAATTTTACTTTTACGTTTGCTGAAAAATAAACTTGAAAGCTCTTTTCAAATACAGTGGGATGATTTCATACATTTGTGTGGAAAAATTATAATGAATTGTTCTACATCATTGAACAATGGCACCAAGCATTGCATTGGACTAAGTGAGGCGAAAAGGGAGTTTCATATAAATAAACCACGCCCACCGCCCAGTTTTCTATCCAAGCAGCAGTAGCAGGTGAGCTAGTTTTCTATGACATTGCCGCCTTTAATTTTGTTTGGAAAGAAACCTTGGGGAAAGTGCGGCTACATAATTTGCCATTTTGACTTTGTTATATTAACAACTTACTGTATCACCATTAGAGGCAAACTCGTCAACTTTTCAAAAACCCTAAAACTAAAATGTCCCAACAAAATCAAAAAAAAAAAAAAATGCCGAAACGAAAATAAAGAAAATAATGGGAAATAGATGGAAATGTTTACAATGTCATGTAATATAATTTTATTGCATTGCTTTTTAAACATGAAATTTGGTTTACATAGCTAAGCAGCATAGCTCTACCCGGGTGTCCTAAGACACCGCTCTTTGTTTTTTTATGCAATAA